>JABXWE010006658.1:0-11461 GCA_014611495.1 Limonius californicus | reverse complement strand
AGAAGTCTTAATTCGACAGATTTAACCAAAATATGGTCCGAAGCTATTGGTGTAAGTGTATGCACTTCTACTGTAAGACGGAGACTTCGTAAATCTGGACTTAGCGGGGAATAAACCTCTTTATCAGAAAAACAAAGACTCCACCGTTTGAGATGGGCAGAGGATCATCGCCATTGGGCCCCAGAACAATCGCAGAAGGTTATTATTATTTAGTGATGAATCTACCTTTAATATTAACAATCATGCTGGAAACACATATGTTAGAAAATTTCCAGGACAAGAATAATCACGACAGTGTGTTTTGCCAACAATTAAACATCCAACTTCATATGGAGATGCATGTCTGTCGAAGGTATTGGTAGACTGCATGTTGTATCTGGCAGCACGAATGCAACCAAATACATTGATGTTCTATAGGAGAAGACGCTGCCTATTGGAAAAGGGTTATTTTCTTTACCTTTCAAGATGACAATGCTCCTTCTGACAGAGCAAAGATGCTTAATCTTGGCTGTCGACCAATAAAGTTAAAAAATAGACTGGCCAGCACTATCCCCGGATCTAAATCATATAAAAACTTATGGCAGAGAATTTCTAATATTATTTTTATGTTTTTGAATAATTTTTTTATATCGAATTGTTTCCGATTGTTTTATGCATCAACATTTGGGCTAATATCGTTAGTAGTATTGTGTTATTTGCAATGATGAAATGAAAAATATTTTAAAAAAATGAGTTTGCAATTTTTCTTTGTGAAACTGATGCAGAACTTTTTCACACCACTGTACATACATAAGTGTATTATTATAATACATATAAGTCACAATAATTAGCTTTTAATTAAATTCTGACCGAAAAACTGAATATATTATCGCGACTAACTTCTTCATCTACGAAATGTGGATAAATAAATCGATTTTTGGCAGCGTATTTTCATTGACTCCTACACCTTAAGATGGGCAATCTAATAAAAACAAATCATTACAAAATGAAAACCATCTACGTTATAAAATGTTATTTTGCGTCACTATCGTCATGATTACAATATTTTTTTACCCCGATATCTCGAATATCTGTAACCACCATTCGGTTATGAGTGCTTCCTATACTAGGTACTTGTTTATTAAATCGTATACTCGTAGCAGGCGTGGAAGTAGCCCCATGCAGTTGCCTTTAAAAAATAAATAATGTAGTCCATAATCGACTCTTCAGAGTTAGCATTTCTTTGTTAGTTAGTTGTTTGGTAGTTGCTCATATGACAGTTGTGCCAGGTAAGTAAGTACCATTTATAACGTTTGTAATCTTCGTAAAAATCGGTGTTGATTTTTAATGTTCGCTATTTGATTTTCATTTAAACTATTGTAATAGCATTATACTACGCAGGTGCACTGAAGAATTTCATGAAAAATATTTAGATTTACGAGTCATTTAATTAATGGAGGGGATTATGCACACCTGCAGTTTAATTTGAAATGGCCTCTAAACGCATTGGACAACGCATTGACAGTGAATACCCCATTCGATATTCTAAGATTGCATCGGTTTTATGTAAGACGAAAAACAGCGGTTTGTCTTCTTTTTCTTCATGATTAAATTAAAGTGAAAAGTTAATTTAGCTTTATCTATGACGAATATCCCATTCTAAGCAAAATAAACTTTACATACTATTCACGGAATCAGTTCGAAATGTCCGAATATTTTCTTTCTGTAGTGTTTGCATGCTTCCATTATTAACACTTTTCTAAAACATTATTCTATGAAAAATAGGTTGTTCTAGCTTCATGAAAATATAGCGACTTAATACAATTTTGACAGTTACTCTGTCAGTGTGATAATATTCTGATTTCCAAACATTCAGAGAATTTTTTTCAAAAACACTATTATGAACAAATTTTTTTTGTGGGTAGAATGAATTTCTGCCTAGAATCTAATGCATTTTTTTCACCTTACTGTCAATTTCCTTTTTCTTCTTCTGTATATAGGTTCTCCATGTTAGCCTGTCGGCGAGGTGCATCCGTAAGTATCTGGTTTCTTTTGATGGAGGGACTTGAATGTTGTTTACAACTACCAGTGACACAGTTGTCGTCTTAAGGTGAAGTTAACTTAAACTGACTTTCATTGATTTTGATTTTCCATTTATTCATCAACTTGCAAATGATGATTAAGTGCTGTTGTAAGTGTTGATTTGTTATTTCCTGATTCGTATCACAGACAAGGATAGCTGTATCATCTGCGAATGTTCCAATTATTGTTTCTTGAATTAAAGGCAGGTCTGCTGCGCATAAGATGTAAAACAGAGGGCCCAAAACGCTTCCTTCTGGGGCGCCAGATTGTATTTGTTGGTAATTGGATAGAAACATAGTCCATTGCAAAAAGAATCATACTGTAGTATTGGTTGCCTATGTAAAATCGAGAATCGTATTTAAAAAACGCTATATGCACGTTAGAGGCGTATTCTACTCTTCATAATAATAATAAAAATTCATATAAACATTGTGCTTAAATGATTCTATAAAAAGTTATGGTAACTTAAAATTTGAAGATTATCGATTACCAAAATTTGACGCATTAATTATAGACTAGTATCGTATTAATACAAATAGTAACAAAGATTGCAATCGGGGAAGCGTTGAGGTCATACAATCGGTCCTGCTCTACCAATCGAATGATTAGAATAATTGGTGTTCAAAAGCTCTAGCGAAGTAAGATTAACATGTGCAGGAGCCCAAACAAGCATGAACCATACATTTCGGTGCGTTTGTAATGGAACTTCTTCCAGCAATACCGCTAGCTCTTCTTCCAACAGTTGCTTATAATTTTTAGCATGTGTCGGCAGCAAAAACATTGGTTTAATCAAGTAATTATCAGTAATTTTTTTTGTTGGTTCCGTAGACACAACAGGCTATAAGGCTTATTGTGTTCACATCCTATCTGTGATCTTACTTCCTTGTACCAAAGTGTACAAGTCACTCACGGGGTGTATATTAAAGTCTTCCGGTTCCATGTATGGTTGCCCGAATATGCGTTGTCCTTTACCAGCCAGCACAACGCAGCTTCCTAGAATATTTATTGCGGTTTCTGGTACCTCACTGCAGAGTCTGCATGCGGGGTCTCCATCAAATTTCTAGATCCTCCTGAGGTGCTCCTTGAAAGTCGCGTATCCTGTTAGGAAGCCCGTAAAGATTCTTGGCTATGTACTGCTTAACATAAGCAGTTATGTGGCTCTGTTTATGCAAGGTCCTTTAATGAATGCCTTGCTATGGCTTAACGCTGTTGGTCCAGTAAATCTTGGTTGCAAGTCCATTCGCTGATAAAGCTACGGATTGCATTTCTGGATACTCCTAGTGCAGGTTCAGAACCGTAGTAGGGCCTTGTTGACAGTACACCGTGCTTGCTTGGTTTGAGACCCCATGATTTGGCCCCTGCTGACGTAGGAAGCTAAATACAGCGGGGTGTACCCGGTGTTCCGATGTTGGTGGCTCGTGATCGGGCTTCCCCTTGACCTTACATCCCTTCGGCACGCACCATACATTCTGAGAATTGAGAGGTTTTTATAGCGGCCTCATCCAGCGGTTCAGGTGATTAAACCTAGATCTCCGTTCCCCCCTACATCATTATCCACGCCTATAAATATTACTCTGCCTACCGTGAAGTCATTGCAATGCAGGGTAGTCTACGGTATAACGGAAGTGTTAAACACTATCCAACGCCGTTGAAACCCAGTGCAGGCCCTTGACCACGGCATGACAGTTGGGCTGGGTAGCTTGGTCTGCAGTGCCGTTTTTTAGCGGTTACCAGCCAACGCTTTTACACGTCGCGAGCGGCCTTATCAACAGCAACTTTTAGTGTCACTTACGATCATCCACGAAAAAGTCTTCCCCTTAGGGACGCACCCGGTTGCGAGGTACCCCAGAAAATTATCATTAATGCTTGTTAATACCTTGAAGGTGTTACTGCGTGTGGATTAATCAGCACATTGATGATTATTGTAAGTATTCATTGCATTGTATTAAAAATAATATCGACAAAACTGCATCTCTGTAGAAATCTTCTAACACAGCTAGTACGCGCTGTGCATGTAATGGATATAATAATTGTTCATGAGGAATTTCACATCAATAGCAATCCATCCTGTACTATTATTAAGCGCAGTCCCAATTGTTTCGAGAATATCTTCTTCTACAGCAATACAGACTGTTCGGTTGATTACGCAATCTACAGAAAATTTCCTGTCTCTCCAAGACGACAATGGATGGTACCTTCAGCTGGACAATGCCGTACTGGATACGTTTCGCTGTAAAGTCGAACAACTTCATTCGAATTTCTCTTCGCTTGTCAATAAGTAGAATGGATATCTCTCAGTTCTACATAATGAAAGATTTACTTAAATTAATGTCACTCATGACACTTTTCATACACAGCATTTTCACACTTTATCGAATTTGAAGATTAGAATACGCTCTGAAAGTTTGGACAAGTCATTCACCCTGTATAGTATATTCTTAGCGAAACGGTTGAAGCAATTGACTGCGATTACATCGCAATTAACCATTGACAAGTATGTATAAGTAGAGACGTTACATACTTTGATGTCAAACGTTTGATACATTACCAGAAAACCATTCCGACCTTCGAGGGTACATTTCAGAGATCAGATAATAAGAAATCAAGTTTATTTCAAAGATTAACTATCCAAGTCTAGCCATAATTCGCAGTTCTTTATTTGATCTTGTAATATGACGCCCATAGAAGCGATTCTTCGGCAGTTCTATAATTATGTCTTCCACCCACTTCAAGGGCATTTTTTCTTAACTATCCGATAATTTGAGCAGGCATACTTTCACTATTGTTTTAAGTTTCGCTTCGGGTGATTTTGCTGATACATCATCAGTCCTTTAGCATCTACTTATTTGGTTCTTTCTTGGCCAAATACATTTTGACTAATTACATTTGCATTTTGTTTAATCATTAATATTTTGTAGGTGTAGTTGGTCTACTTTTTTGATGTACTTTTACAACTGTATTGGGGCTTTAGGTCTAGGTATTTGTCAGCATTGCAACCCGATTGTGCTAATTCTACTAAAAATTTCGTATTTATTTGTGGACGCCCTTTGGACCATTTTTGTTAAATTGATCGTAATTAATTCAATTTTTACACTAGTAGACTATTAATTCTGTTCATCCATCTTTTAAAATCATTATATGTCTTATTGTCTCTATCTTATTTGGTAACCGTATCGTATTTAATTAATTAATATGTGACGTTTACTAAAGTTTACGTTTTTGTAAGGTCGATCCATTTTATCAGTAACTTTGGTAAGCAACTCAGCTTTTTAACCAAGTTGTCGTGTTCCAATATTTTCTTAAAAGATTGTGTTACTAAATGAGCGATGATAAATATAGTTATAAACTTTTTTTTTGATATGGCCTTGACTTAATTTTGTTATTTGCGGTCTTCCTATCGATCTTGTGTCATAATTGTATAACTGTTGTTGATAATGTAATGATTTAAATTAAATTTTAAGGACAATTAATGTATTAAAGGTTTTTCAATGTAGATAATTATCTCAGTAGTGCCTCTCAGTTAAATAATTCATTTAAACAATCAGTGTTTACTCAATTATCCTTTATAGTTAATAGTTGAATATAAATTAGTAGAGGTTCTTAATTTTTGTATCGGCATCGTATAATAAACAGGACATAATTTTATAAATTTGTTTTGTGTATATACATATATCATTTATTGACAATCAGAATACAATAATATATAGATTCTATAAGCTAATTTGCTGGCTATATAGGTACATGGCATGATAAGAATAACACCCAGCGGTCTTACCTTACATTAATAAATATATTTGTGGCATGCACAATATTATATTACTAAAAATCTAAGCTGCTGTATCTGTCGGCCATAATCTTTGAAGTCGTCTTTAATAAGTGTTATCCACTAGGGGTTGGATAGTCACATTAGGGTAGATTTCAAGTTTTTGCATGTGGTTGATAGTGGATTTGGTGATAACCTTCCTGGTATTTTCAGGTCTTCATGTATGGTTCGATTAGTTACATACTAAGAAGCATCTACTAGGGCACGAAAAGTTTTAGATTGAAATATCTGCACTATATCAACATTATATATATAACTAGAGCCCCCGCAACTATATTCCATAGTAAGTCCATATGGGCCTGATAATTATTTTATATATCAATAATTTATTTTCAGGTGAGAGACAAGATTTTCTACGTAATAGCTAGTAAAGCTTTTTGAATTTAAAGTCCATTTCTTTCCTCTTCTTGAGAATTTATGTTATGTATGTGAGTTGTTGGTCGAAGTGCCTTCCTAGATATCTCACTTTTTTGGACTACGGTATTTCAGTACCATTTATTACTACCGGAGGGTATAGTGCGCGTCAAAGTAAATGTGAATTGGACGAACTTATTTTCATTTACTTTTATGCCTCTTTTTTCCACCCAGTTGCTAATAAGTTTAATACTTCTTGTACAAGCTGGCTTACAGTTTCTGGATTGTCGTGAGAAACAAGAACTTCAATATCACCAGCGAAAGTTCCTATTATTGTTGTTTATATCGTAGGTAGGTCTGCGGTGTATAGTAGATAAAGAAGTGGTCCAACTGCACTACCCTGCGGAACACCAGAGTTCATTTGTTCCGAAACTTCGGTACCAAACTTAACCTGAAAATTACGATCTGCTAAATAGGATTTTAGAAGGAGGGAATATAATGAAAAAATAATATAAATAATTGACTGTGCATTCATATTTACAAAATTTACATTTTTGGAATTATCTTGTATTATTGATAGTACTGTAATAGAATCACGAATACGTTAAAGTGTATTTGATTGTAACTAGTTTTAGTTCAAAACAATAATTTTCAAGAACACTAAAAATCAAATATAACTCGGTTACGTCATTGACAGCAATTTTAGTACTGGGCTTAAAGTATACCAAGACGCGATATTTAAACTGAGATAACTAAAGAAGAAATGTATATCAGAAGTATTTCTGTAAATTAATATATGCTGGCAACATCTTATAGTATCTTAGCATTTTTCTTGTACTTATATATTTCAAGTATAACCCAAAGAGAATAATAATACTTTAAAACGTTTTTCTTTGAAGCAACGAATTTAACTCTGCAATACGCAAAATTCGGTAACTTAACTATGCGTGACATACAAAATAGTAGAAATTGCATATTTAGGCAACAAATGGAAAGTAATAGTTTTACAATTTTGTTCGTATTTTTATTAATGAACATATTCGCAACAACAGTTACAACAACATGAGTTGACAAAATATATACAGATTTCTCGGTACTACGGTTTTAAAGAAACTAATAAAATAATATCTGTATGAAATAGAGCATAAAACCGTGCAAAAATGCTAAACTTTTATAAGAAATCGGTTGTCAACATTCCAAGCATACTGTTTAATTCTGATCTTGTTATTGAGTCAAAGTTTAAAACATTTATAAAATAATATTGATTTCTTGGATATTTAAGCTACCAGTTCTTGCTTTAAATTAAAATTTGATTAATTGAAGTTCACTAATTAACGTAAATAAGTAATAATAAATTGCTGCAAAAATTTCGATATCAACACTGTATCTAATGTACGATGTAATTTCACAAGCATTATGCTGTCAGTATTTCTTCAAAGACAAGCGGTTTCCCTTCACACTATCCTTTGCAACGGTCTTTTTTTATAATATATTGCACGTTATTTTACAGCGCACGCCAAAAGCACGAAACATACCAAATAAAACTGAAACAAATGATTTTTTGTAAAATACCTGAAACACGTCTTTTTAAAATTCACATTTGCATGTCAAAAACATTGTCCTATATTCATTTGTTGTTAAGTGATGAAGTCATCGGATTTTTTTAATGACTAACTAGTTTTTTTTGTTATTTGGTTAAATCCTTTAATTGTCTAAATGAGAAATTTTGACATCTTACATAAAACATTTGCGAGAAATAAAGCATTGAATCATTATTAAATGCAAGAAACAAACTGAAACTCTAATGAATAACCAAAATAAATAAAAAAATAAATAAACGGCAAAATAAACAAAACTTCAGGTATCAAAGTAAATGCTCAAAAATCCATCCATTCACTTCTTAACAGTACGCAAATCTATCCACAAATTCTCTTAAGACATTATGAATGACATCTTCAGCAATTCTTTGAATTTCCTGTCTGATACTATTTTTCTAATCTTCGGCGTTTCATGGTCTAGTAGAACATACTTTTGACTTTAAATAGCCCCATACAAATAATCAAGTGGTATAAGGTCAGGAGGCTCAGCCGGTCACTCTATTGGTCCTCGTTTACCAATTCACCTTGCAGGAAAACAATGATGCAAAAAGTCACGGACAAAACGCGCATAATATGGCTGTGTACCGTCTTATTGATACCAGAGGGAATTATTTGGCACATCTGGATCATGTTGGTTTGGATAAAGTATAGCAAGCTCTGGAATACGGTCGTTTTGGAGAAACTGTACCTTCTTCCAGTAAGGTTTCCGTCGAAGAAAACAGGACTTGTTATTCCGGTGTCCATTATTCCAGCCCAGACGTTTTTTGTGGATGTTGTATGTGTGCCTCAACCATCCAATGACGATTTTCCCTACTCCAGTGCATGCAGTTCCGACGATTAACTGTTCCATTAAAAAAATAGCTTGATCTGTAAGAAGGCTGTGGTGATGGAAACGTCCATCAGCTTAAGAAAAGTACATCATTTTTTCGCAAAGACATCGGTCAGGATCATCATCATTGAGCTCGTGAACAAGCCGAATTTTAAAAGAACGATACTGTTCTTTTCTCAGTAATCGCAGTACTGAAGCACAATTAAGATTATCTTCGATTTGCAAAAGCATTCGATTTTTCTTGTCTTCACTCATCGCTTCTGAACGACCGCTTTTTGGAATATCTGCAATATTACCGGTATTCGTAAATATTCTTTGATTTTTACTAATCGTTGATCGTGTAATAGGTGGATGTAGATACTTCGCATTAAACATATCAAGCACTTCTTGTTGTGTTCTTGTAAAGTTTTCACACCGGAGATAAACTAAAATATCTATGCGTTTCGTATTTTATTTACTTATTAAAGCCCAAACCCATAAATATTACGTAACTTTTGTAGTTAGGACCCGCGAACAATAATAAAAGATTCCCTTGTGTCTAATATTTAAGCAAATTAAATATCAATGTTACAATAACATGTAACCTGTTAGTACAGGGTAATCACTAAATATCGCCATGAAGAAAACCCTTAAAAATAATAGGTTTGTGTATTTATTAATTGTTGCCAAGGCTAGATAGTCTATAGAAAAGTCATAGAGTATAACGAACACAAGGAGAGAATAGTACAGCATATAGCGGAAGTCATTTTTAGTGCGTATAGGCAACCCTCGACACCCGAAGATATAGTTACATTTTATTTTCTTTCATGTTGCGAACTTCTCTGCATTAAACTATTCTACTATTCGTTCAGTTGAGTAAATTGTATTTGTTCGTTAATTGCAGTTATACTCAATACACACTAAAGAAATGCTGTTCGTGTTTTGGGGGTTGCCTATCCTAATTCCGTGATTTCATCTTCCTTCTCATGGCTTCACTCTCGTTTCTCTAAAGTTGATATAGCATTACGTCTTGCTAACGCTGAACTCTAGAAAAGTTGCTAGATAACTAAAAAGGGTTCAGGTCAACGTATATATTTTCCAGAGACTTCCGGCATGGCAATTTTTACTGATCATCTTGTACATAATTAAATAAATAATATATTGTTCATCGAAAAATAGAAGAGGCAAGAATTAGTAATCATTGGTAACACTAAGCTGTGATCAAACAATTTTTAGAAGGGATTGGTTAACCTATACATACACTTCATTCAGATACGTTTATATGCACGTCATAGTTGTGTATGACATCAAACAGAATTAACAAGTGTCAAGAGGTAACAAAATTTGATTACCTATTCTCCGCAATACAAGTAATAAACATCACACGTATAATTTTCTAATAAACAGATATATACATTTATGACAAGCGTTGGTTCGTTCCCTGCCCTACATATAGTTTGTGTTTTATCTATGTACATTTCGTAGTACAGAAAAGTGATTCTAATAAATATCGGTTGCCATTATCACGGCATTTTACTTTACAGATGTCATATGACAATCTGTATTCTGTTAATTAAATTTAAATGCATTAAACAAAGACGTGTATTTTATAATTCGTCGTTAAATCGTTCCTTGAATACTATCTGGGCATAGTTTTTATTAAATATAGATACTTAATAAAGATGATCATGGTTAAAGAAGGATGAAAAATATTTTACCTTCGCTTTTATTTACTTTTTAACATAAACTTAAAACACTTTCCCAATTGTGCTTTTTGTAAATTCTATAAAGTACAGAATAAAAATTGAGATTAATTAATCAGTCACACATATTTTTCGTGGTAAATTTTAGGCTGGCCCAGACCCGGACGTTCATAGGTTATCCGTTTTGTATTTTTCGTTCCTTCTTGTTGAATCCCGACAACACTTTATAAAAATGTTACATCATTTTCGATAAACCTGTCAGCTGCTCACCCACATTTGAGTGTTGTTTATTATTTATCTTTTTTATGACTGTTTATATAACAAATAGGAATCAACAATTTTGAGCAGAATTATCGAGTGACAATATTAATGGCAAATTATGGTTAACTAGAGGATTATTATATTTGTGGTAGGATCCAAGAAATGTTCTTTCTGTATATAATATGCAAACGTATCCAAAAACTTTGTGCTGATTTGTGTAGTATTTGTATACACGTAATGGCATTGTCCTAAACTAGTATTATACGGTATTCTTTTTCCAATTTTTCTTGATATTTTCTTCTTCTTTCTTCTTTTCTTATTCAGAACAAGTATATTGTTTTTTCTTATTTTTAAACTATGAAAAGGAAATGTATATATCTATGTAAACATATTGTAATAATGACATATACTGGGGTGTTGTGGCGCATGTAAGTTATGGTATTAAAGTTATGGTGTTCTACAGATTAATTTTATATCTTTTCTGCTCCGCTTTTTGCATTAGACTTTGTCACTTAACAGTATACGTGGATTTGAAGAACATGATTGTTAAACGGGTTATCTATCGATCATATGATAGTTACGAAATTTACAGAAAAATCTACGTAGTTACAATTATGACACACCAGAAAGTTAATAATGGCAAATAATTTTGAGATACTTTATTGCAATAATGGGTAAATTCTAGGAAAACCATTCTCATCCACGAAAAAATAATCTATTAAGAGGAACCTAAACCGACCTTTTTTTTTCTCTCACTCATTAATACTACCCCCCCCCTCCCCGGAACCGCTTTCGCATTACTTCAGGGGGGTGCGAGCGTCCCTTACATACTAAACATTCATGCAACATGCAC
>JABXWE010006650.1:0-40770 GCA_014611495.1 Limonius californicus | reverse complement strand
TTCAATTGTGTTGAAATTTATAACATATGTGTCAAAAAGGTTAATGAAGGATTCTATCGTGCTACTTTTGAAAATTATTAGACAGAAACGGCTCAAAGTTAAGGTTAATTTGAGGTTAATTTGGTGGGTTTTTAGGTCACCATATTTACAAGAAAAAAATTTAAAAGAAACATTCTACCACTAAACAATCCTAGAATATATCCAGGTCAATCTAAATATTCAAAGAGAATTGACATTTCGCTGCTTCTAAAGAATAGTGACACAAATCGAAAAATTGCGATTTTGACATTAAGTACATAGTCAATGTCAAATTTCATCTATTTTATTATGAATAACGTCACAAAGAGCTATTTCCAAAACCTTGCAAGAGATGGTGCTAGTGTCACTATTCTTCATAACGTAATTTATCAGTACTATATCGCGAAGACTGTCATATTATTCAGTTGTGTCACAGCCTTTAACTAGTGGTTACGCATTTTTCGCGAAAAGTGTCACATTTCGAAATAAAACAGTGCATTGGATAATTGTCTGTCGAGAACAGTGTAGCATTCCGCTTTGAGTCGTTGTTCCTGATAAGGTAGGTGTAACAAAATAATAATTTTATCATGTGTAGTGACACATTTTATATTGTGACATTATTGTTGTAAATATAAATCACATTTGTCATGTTAAGTTATATTGGTGTTGACATTGAGTAGAATGTGTCGTTATTCCTGAAAACATATTTTGTCTCATTTCGGAATGAGACAATATTATCCTTGTCAAATGCCTTATTAAAATTCCTGTTTTCTTATTTTTAAGTGCTTTTTGTTAATTTGAAAAATATTTTTTTCAATCATTTTTTAGACAATGGACGGTACAAGAGGCAAGATGCTTTTGAAATTAGCAAAAGAAGCTATGCCGGCTCAAATTGAAAAATCACAAACGTATGAACGTCAAGATGAAACAGAAAACCAGAGACCATTGTATGAAACAAAAGAGAATGTTCTCGAAACTGACTGTAATAACTTGCACTGCTCCAAGGAATCAGAAACGATTCATGATCGAAATCAAGGACCAGTGGAACTAACGCAAGACCAAATGATCTCACAAAGTCTTGACACTAGTGGAGCTGAATATGCGGTACTACAAGATCTGACTAATCGAAATGAAGCTGAAAGTATGGATCGATCTTATGAAGTTCAACTTTCTGTTGTTTCAACTGGGAGAAATATCAATCTGAATGAATCTAGTAGTGATTTTTCATCAGATGATAGCGTCAAAGATCCGCACTATGACAAAACAACGCTTAATTCCTCATCTGATTCATCGTCAGATTCGTCATCTGATTCATCGTCAGATTCGTCATCTGATTCTTCACATGAATAACAAGCAACGGAAGACGATCAACGAAACCCAATAGACGATAATGAGTCAGGGCAGCAAATAAAAGGACGTAAAAGAAAAGCAAATCCTGAAAATAGTATCAAAACAACCGCCAAACGTTTACGTAATCAGGGGAAATCTTATAGATCTAATTCCAATAAAAACAAGAGAGAAATTCCTGATAGAAAAATGGGGCCTTCTTGTACTGAAAAATGCAAATTGAAATGCTATGCAAACATTACAGAAGACCAACGTTTTGTAATTTTTATTAAACCGGATTTTTTTTAAGTAAATTGTTAATTTCGATTTATCTTTTGAGTATTATTTAAGGCATTCGTAATAATTAATAAAAGAACTATCAAATAAAATAGATTTATTTTTTCAAGAACAGCGACACAAACTGGAAATTATTGCAAAAAATAATTAATTGCAGTTTGTCAAGAACAAGAGAGCAATATTCCATATGGCTAGGGACCCACCCACAACCTACCATTTATCTGACGCCATGTTTTTTTAAATTTCGGCTACAATTTTCTTCTAGTTTAAAATTTAATTTGGAATAAACTTTAAAACTGCTCTCCTGAAAAAGGGAGATTTTTGACATATGTCACTATTCTTTAGAAGCAGCGACATGTCTATGTAAGCTAGCAATTTTGGTTGTAGGTAACTTAGGTTAGATCAATACTAATTTGATTTGGGGCTAAATTGCTTCGTGGTTAAACTATGCCGCATCAACCTGTTATCTAAACACTCAAGAAATATGTGGTCGTAAGCTTATTCATCTTCCATAAAGTGTATTAAGCCCACATTGGAAATTTAATTTCAATTTTTTTCTCGTTAAAATAAATTTTACAATTTAATACGAAAAGCTTCATTGACATACTAATACCAGTTGTAAAACGAAAATTATCCAAAACAACATATTTAGGTTTTACATTTTTCATTATCATTATAAAATATCATTGTTTTAAAAACTCCATAAATACATCCGCATAAATTGAGTAATCTTGCATTCAATTAAAGTGTTAACGGAAAATTATCTAAGTTTGTGATAAAGGGTAAGTAGGTATGCCCATATCCGAAAGTTCCCTATATAAAACCACTCCAATTACACCAAAGAAGTATGTTAAAACCGCACATACATTTATATTACACATCAAACACGTTTATCACACTACAAGCTACTGTTGCTGAAACTTGCTGAAAGTCGTGCAACAGTTTGGAAATTTACTTGCAGCCAGTTGCACTCGACGGCTTTTTACTTGCCTGGCCCAGATTCCCCAAGTTTATCGATCCTGGCGGTGGGCGGCAAAACTTTACTACTAAATCGTCTCCATTTACCATCTTAATTCTGAATGTACTGCAGTAGGAAGAGTTTCAAAGCTAAGTCTTATTATTTACGTAATTGATTTTAAAGATTATTCGGTATACCATATTGAGAAAATAAAGAGAGTAGCCGAAACGAAAGAGAATTTGCGAATTGAAACGCGGATAGAATTATGCGTGGATTTGGGAAACAATCCCAAATGTTTGTTTTGGCTATAATTACAGTATTTATTTTAAACAACTATAAATCCAAGTAAATTACACTTGTGTATTGTAGATATTTTTATATAATAACAATAATATATAAGATTATTAATGCGTTAATAATGCTTGGGCAAGAAAACAGCAATACCGGAGTACCTACCCTGGGCGTAACTACTTCGGGAGAGTTACAACAACCCCTAGAGGGTGCGTCCCCAGGTGACAGATAGTGGAATGCCTCCCAGATATGGATGGTCGGAGGGAAATGAAATACCTCCCGTGGACCAACAGGCAAGTAGCGTCTGCATCAGAGTGAGCGGCTACGAATGGCGTCTGCTCCCAAAATGGACAGCTGAAGAAAATTTCGTCAACACGTTCGGCAAGCGTGGCGTTTTAATTACCATTTTCCTTCTATTCAAACCACGTTACAAATGGCCAACTTAGAAACAAAATTACCCCAGGTGGGTAGGGTATCGTACTCGGAATCCCACACTGACGAAAGGTCAATCAGCCTCATGGATTCTGGGGGAGGCAAAAGTTTGACAAAACAGGAAACACAGTTAAGAAAGCAAAAACCTGCAAACTGACAACAACTTATCGTGGCAACATACAACATCAGAACAATAATGGCAGATGAACACCTGGAAGCACTAAAAACCATAAAATGGGACATTATGGGACTATGCGAAACGAGACTGCCAGGGGAAAAACAAAATCCCGAAGTCGGGCCGCATCCTCTGTTATGTTCATTTGATATTGTGTCACTCTGTCTGGAGTAAAGTCGCACTTTAATTGTCGCGTCATAGGAATTAAAATTCTATTTTAATTGCCATCTTCTTACGTCGATTACAGTTTTCGTTATTATGGGGGGGGGGGCAATTCCGCAAAGTCTTGAAGTTTCCTTTTGTAAGCCGAAATTGCCGATTTATGTTTTGTCTGCACCTGACCCGGGACGCTTCCTGCGAATTCACGTGCCGAATTATTCCGGAATTATTTCATCACATTTCGTAATGTGGTGCAATCTTTTTGGGGAATCCAGGTTCCCGTTGAGTTGAGTTCTTCAGTCAGCCTTCGATCTTTACTGAACTCTGGTCTACCAATTCCATCTACGGGGGCCGTTAAGAAATTAAGTACTGCAGGGGCGGCTTTTGGTTTTCGATGGGAATCCATCGCGTGTACTTTCGTATCGCTGTTTTACCGTGGAGTGAACAGGCCAACGACAAGTGTCCGATTTATAGAAATACGCTGGAATTTGTCCCTGGAGGCAATTCATTGCAAATTTGCCGATCGCCTTTGGCGGATTAGTATCAAGCCCATTCGTTGTTCCTGCACCTGTGCCGTTGCTGCGACGAAAATTTCGTCCTAAAGTTTTCTGAAGAAGAACGTCTACCTTTTTCCCGCACCTGAAAATACCCCAGAATTGTGCCTGCCTTCGCCGAAATTCAAGGTAAAGTAATTAGTTTTGTGTGGTAAAAAAAAGAAGGAAACCTTTTTTCACGCTAACTTGCAAAATTCCAAGTGACTGAACCTTTTTTTATGTAACAAGAAGCGACCTTCAGTCGCCGATTGTCCTTTATCGTATTACTACCTAATTGTAAAAAGTAATTTTTGTTATATTGTGTGATTCTTGTAAACTCCGACGCCATTGGCCACGTAGTTGTTTTGAGAATGTAAATAGCGTCCGCCAGCGACGTCGAGTTCTCCCAGTGAACGTTCAAAATAAAAGTTTGTAATATGGAACTATAAAATCACCATTTGCTTTCATTCTTTTGTACTTTTGTCAGTTCCAATAATTTAATTATGTGTTTTAAAATTTACCGCCGCTTTTTATTATTGTGTATTTTGTATCTGTGTGTGCATGAATTTTGCAAGCTTTATAAACAGGAGGGAGGCACAGTAAAGGTGAGTTCGATTCCCGTAAGCTGTCGGCTTCTCGGCCTTCCACGAGGACCTACAAGCAGCTGTGATTTGGAAGGTGGTGCCCGCTAATTTCCGACATATCTTGTGCCCAACTAGAAAGATTTCCTCCCGTAAGTGGTTTCCGTGAACTCTCCCTACTCCTTTGAGCTAAGCTGCAGGCCTTTTTCCACCCATCCGGTCACGAGTCGACGGAAAACTCGTTTGGCCCGTAACACCTCTACCAAAAGAACTCAGACACAGAGTATGGAAACGAAGGAGAAGCGTTTATGATAAATCGAAGACATGAACACCTAATTACCAAATTTGTGCAATATCTAAAAGAGTCATCTACCTAATCATCAAGCTGAATAAACGTTATAACCTACAAGTAATTCAGAAGATGAAGAAGTGGAACAACTTTATGAAGACATTTAACAAGCTAAATAAAAGAAAAACATATTAAACTATCATCACGGCAAATTTTAACACGAAAATTGGGGAAAACTAGATAATGAAGACATTTATATTGGGAACTTCGGCTCAGGGGTTAGGAAATATAGAGGCTGCCGAACTATACTAGCAGCGAAAAGCTATACTCTTTAAATGTATTCTTTACGAAGCCTCAGCAAAGACAGTGGGCATGGAGAAGTCCAAACAATAACGCGTAAAATGAGATAGACTTTATGCTATCAAATGACGAAACATTTTGAAGAGACGTTCCGGTACTAAACCGTTTTGGAACTGGCAGTAACGATAGGTTAGCTAGGGCAACTATTGTGATAAAACCAAAGCTAGAGAGGAAACAGTTGCTACACACAACGAACTTTCCAGCTATAAAAGAGTTGGCTCGCAGACAAGGCGAATATCAGACAGAGCTAAAGAAGAGATTACAACTCATGCGAGAGCTGAACACCATGAATATAAATGCACTAAGTAAAAGAATAAAGCGTGCCGTCCAAACTTCTACCAAAAAAGTATGTGTCCATGTAAAATCAGAGAAAGATAGCAAACTGCTCACAGAAACTCTCAAATTGATGGAACACAGAAGAAAAACTGAGAAAGGACCTACAAAGAACTTAACAAAAATCTGCAAACGGAAATCAGGCAACATATGAGAACATTAAAGACAAGACAAATTGAAGACGCAATAGAAGGCAACAGAAATACGTGTCTTAAAATCCAGGCTGTCTAGGAACAAGTCTAAAATTATTAAAATAAAAAACCACCAAGGTATTGCAGTATCGGACAGGAAGGATATTGCAACTGCAATGTAGCAATTTTATACACAATTGTACTCTCGATCGTATCGAAACCAGACCATGAACTTGAAATTGCAGCAAACTCTACCGTAAAGAAGAACAGAAAAGCTTCTGGGGAAGATCGAATAACTGGCGAAATGCTGGAAACAGGAGGCGAGGTCATAGAAGAGGCAGTCAAAATACTTCTAAAATAATGCCTAAGGGAGGAACAAATACCAATAACATGGCGAAACGCTTTTATTTAAAGAAGGTGACATCACAAATATTGAAAACTATCGTGCTATATGCCTGCTATCCAACTTGTATAAACTTTTAACTAAAATCATAACCAACCGATTTTCTGGAAAGTTCGACTTTTATCAACCAGTAGAGCAGGCAGGATTTTGGAGGAGTTTCAGTACCACAAACCACATCCAAACGATCAGAACCCTAATTGGAAAGGCTACAGAATATAATATCCCCATACACCTGGCTGAGCTATCCCGGCGGCGATGAACAATGCAAGAATCGATTCTAGATACTCGCTCATTCTAAGAAACATTTACGGACATGCCGTGATTCACGTAAAAATTGACGAAGATCTGGAAAAAGACAAAATACAGATAGGAAGAGGAGTTCGCCAGAGCGACACGATATCACCCAAGTTGTTCACGCTTGCCTTGGAGGATGTCGTTAAGAAATTCAACTGGGAAAATTTAGAAATAAATAGCGATTGGACATTCCTCAATAATTTGCGCTTCGCAGTTGATATTGTTTTAATCAACAGCGATATCAATGAACTCCGAAGTATGATCCAGAAATTAAACAATTCTTACAAAAATGGGATTTGCAATGAACATAAATTAAACCAAGATAATGAGCAGCAACAACGATCCGATTACGATAGACAATGAGAAGTTAGAAACGGCAGAAGAGTATGTATACCTAGGACACGTGGTGAAGTTGGGTGAAGAAGACCAAACTCTAGAAATAAGAAGAAGAACTCGAGCAGCATGGGCAGCCTTTGGGAGCTTAAACATATACTCGAAGGTATAGATATACCCAAAAATCTAAAAATGAAGGTTTAGGAAACTTGCATACTATCTGTCAAAACATATGGGTTGGAGACCATGGCTATCGCCCAGAAAAGCGCAGAAACACTTAGAGTAGCACAGAGAGCAATGGAACGTGCAATGCTAAGCATTTGCCTGAGGAACAGGGTAAAAAATGAAGAAATCAGGCAAAGAACAAAAATCCCCGATATCATGCAACGAGTAGCCCATTTGAAATGGCCATGAGCTAGACACGTTGCTAGAGAAGATACAAAACGCTGGACATCAAGAATAGTCAGATGGAGACCACTGCAAACAGAGAGAAGCGTAGGAAGACCACCTACAAGATGGATAGACGATGTTAGACTACTAGCGGGTAGAAACTCGATCAAAAAGCGCAAATTAGAGGGACATGGAAAAAAATCGAAGAGGCTTACGTTCAGGAGTGGACGGCAAAGGGCTGAGAAGAATCCTTCTGGGGTTGACGTTTTTACCAACATAAATACGAATATACCACACTTACAATTATCACACAAAACAAAATGCGTCCTTTGAACTTTACTTCCGATACTCATCAGGAGTGAAAGAAGAAAAATGTATTGCCGGAACGCAATTAGTTGGGCGCTTAAAAAAAAACGAAACTTAACCATCTTATGACGTCTACGTTGGTGTCGTGTGCAACGGACAAATCATGACCGTGCTTCTACCTCCCGCCGCCCGCTATCCATCGGACGGGTAAATAAAAGAAGCACATCATTTCAGTGAAAAATTATTTTGTGGTGTAATTTTAGTTTAATTTTTTTTTTGTTGCATATTGTGCACGATAAAGAAACTATTATTTTTCTTTGTTGCCTGCTGATTTTAAACCGGAACCGAGTTCAGTTTTTGTCTGTCTTACTTTCACCACTGATACTAATTACTGCATATTTATACCATACAGTCTACATCAGTGATTCTCAACCACTGTGCCGCGGCACTTTTGTGTGCCGCCAAATTCTTGAAGTGTGCCGCCAAATTTTAGAAATGCAAACAATAAAAATTATTTTGTATGTACTTTTATACAGCAATTTTACCCGGAACGCGACGGGAAAAAGATATCTAATGAGTTATGCCGCAATCATTACAGCGCGTCATAGGCATTATTGTTATGCCGACTCAATTATTCTGCCGAGCCGAATCAAACGTACCGCTATACCGGCGATTTTTTTTCGATAGATTTATATAATTATGTGGAACATTATTAAAATTATGTATATCTATATATATATATATATATATATATAATGCTTGTATTATTTTACTACAATTCTGGATTACACCCAAACAAAACTATATACTACTATTTACTTGCTTGCTGTGTGATTGAATTTATAAATTTATATATTTGCTATGCAGTATTGTGTCCTCAAACTTAAATAAAACGTATTCAAAAGTAATATATGATTCATTTATTTTAAAAGAACCTTCTGAAATGGATTAATGGTTAAAAAGAAGAAAGCTTAACGACGATAATAATGACTATGTTAGCGATCAGGCTGATGAGCCCACGCCCAGTACGAGTAAAGATGTTTCCTCCTCCAAAAAATACATTTACATCTATAGTGGAAAATGATATAGTTGTGCCCAAGTGTTTGGTATGTGGTTGTAAATTATCAAATAGTGCTATGGTTCCGAGCAAGCTCCAACGTCACTTGCTGACTAACCATCCTTCGCTTGCATCAATAGACAAAAGCTACTTTCAAAAATCATTATCTGCAAAATTCAAACAAGTAAACGTTTTTGAAAAACAATTTAGTGTGTCTGAAAAAGCTCAGATAGCTTCTTATGAAATAGCCGAATTAATTGCAGTAAAATTAAAAGCTAATAATTTGGCTGAAGAAATTATATTATCAGTTTGTCACAAAATTGTAAAAATAATGATTGGTGGATCAGCAGATATTGATATTTGCAAAATACCACTTTTAAATGACACCATTCATCCCAGAATTAGACACGTCGCGAAATATTGAAGAAAATACTGCAAAAACTCTTGCAAATTCAAACTTTGCTCTACAAATAGACAAAACAACAGACATTACGGGAAAGGCACAATTAATTGCATTCGTTTGATTCATTCACGAAAATGATATCATTAATCCATTTTTATGTCGTCGTGAGTTATCTGATTGTGCAACCGGAAAACATATTTTCGATGTAATTAACTCTATTTACAAGAAATTAAAGTTTCGTGGAATTTATGTATTGGCATATGCACAGATGGTGCTCCAGCTATGACTGGACATATAAAAGGATTTGTGGCACATGTGAAAGAACTGAATGCAGATATATTAGTTACCCATTGTTTTTTGCATCGGGAAGCACTTATTACAAAATATCTGCCATCAGAATTGAAAATAGTGCTGGAACAATGTGTTAAAATTGTTAATTCTATAAAATCAAGACCATTAAAAAGTCGCTTATTTAGTAATTTATGCCAAGCTATGGAAGCTAAATACGAATCCTTGATACTGCACATGGAAGTAAGGTGGTTGTCCAGAGGAAAAGTTTTATCCCGCGTGCTTGAATTGAAAAACGAGATCAAACTATTTTTTGAACAAGATAAAAATGATGGTTTTGTTCATTTGTTAGAAGATAAAATACGGTGTGCTAAACTAGCTTATTATCTGATATTTTTATTTTGAATAACATAAATTCTGGTATGCAAGGACCGAAAGAAAATATATTAAACTCAACATATAAACTGGTGGGATTCCAAAAAAAAAATATCTTTATGGAAGAACAAAGCACAGGAAGGTAATTTGGAAAAGTTTGAGTCGGTTCCAAAAGACTCCTATAAAACTATCCATAAAATTGATATTGACCATTTGACAACACTAGAGGAGAGAATTATTTATTACTTCCCAAACTTAGATATAAAAAAATTTGATTGGGTTCGTAATCCATTTGTGATAACGGATACGTCTGCATATGAATTAACTTTGAATGAAGAGGAAGAACTAATTTCCCTTTGTAATAATCGAGATTTAATTTCAAAACATTCGGAAGAGTCAATTAATTCATTTTGGATTAACATTAGATGAGATTGTCCCATAATAGCCAAAAAAGCTTCAAAAATAGTATTATAATTTTCTACATCTTATTTGCGCGAATTCGGATTTTTAGCATTAACCAATATAAAAATGAAAAAAAGATCGCGACTTTTAAATGTAGATGACGAAATGAGAGTGGCATTATTATTTTTACGACCAAATATAAACGAAATTATCAAAAATCATCAAGCTCAAATTTCGCATTAAATATATTCTTATAAGTAATTTGTAATTAATCACTCAATAAACATTCTGTTGTCTTTGTAGTACATATTATTTTATTTTACATTGAAAATTATTATCATAAACTATTTTACATAGTGTATTATAGGTAAGTAGAATTCTTTTAAACTTATTTTATTGTTAGCGTGTCGCCAAATTTTGACATTGTTAAAAGTGTACCGCAACAAAAAAAAAGGTTGAGAATCACTGGTCTACATACACCAATATTCTCTTCATACAGTTCGTCCGATGGAACTTTTATGTCCCGTGATTATTCGAGTATTCAATAAATGACATACGCTTAAAATGTTATCTAGGTGATTTAAGTGTAGGTGAAATAGAACACATTTAAGGTTGTTGATGTAAAAGACAACATGCGTTTTAAAATTCTCTGTGTGATAGACAAAGATAAAAACCGTACACGCATGTCCGAACTTATATTCGATTTTATACTACGTTTCTCAAATCTCACAAACTGGCAACTGTCAAAGGTTGTGAAATCATTTCACAACTTTCTAGTAATTTCATAGCAGAACGTAATTAAAATAGCCCGCTCTGTTACCCGTCAACGCCAATTTTTATTTGACTAGCTATTAGTATTTACATCTTAAACCAAACGCACTACTTGTCACGTGACATAAAAGATCCATCGGACGAACTGTAACTGCTTATCAAATACTCACATGTTATGAGAACTTCAGATTTACCTTTGTTTCCGCTGCGTTTTGAATAATAGTTCATACAAAGCGACTGAACAGAATTTAATAGATAAACAAACACGGGAAACAGGGGCGCTTATGTGGCGAGATAGGGAGGCACACGCTAACTATAAATCATAGTAATTTAAATTTTTAAGCTAGAATTGTAAACATATTTGATTTAAATTGCAATTAACACGCTGTAAGTATAACAATGCAATGTTGCAACTGCACATTTACATGTTGGACTTCCACCTGTTTTCAGATTTTTCTCAGTAGCTATTTCCATGGATTTGATAAAGAATTAAATTTCAAGTTTTGTAAAAATTCAATAATGTAATATATACTTAATCAATTTCTATTTGTTTAGGAAATCTTAATATCTTTTCTTCATTTACGGTAAAAGAAAGTACAACCCTTTACAACTGACAACCAACGAATGTATCATCATCCAGCCTGTATTTGAGTTCACCGTTGAACATAGGCCTCCCTTAACTGTTTCCACCTAGATCGTTCCTGTGCGTTTCTTATCCAATGTCCTGCCAGTCTTTTGATAACATCGCTCCACAGTGTTGGGGGTCTACCCCTGTTTCGTCTGTCTGTGTGGGGTCTCCACTCGATTATCCTCTTCGTGCATCTGGAGTCTGTTAGTCTCGCGATGTGTCCTGCCCAAATTCCATTTCAGAGTTGTTATTTTCTCGATAATGTCGCAAACTCCAGCTCTTTTGCATATTTCTGTGTTTCGTACACGATCTCTCAATTTGCCGATCATAAATCTTTCCATTTTTCTTTTGGTAACTTGGAGCTTTCTTATAGATGTTTTTGTTAGCGTAAGAGTTTCGGCTCCGTACGTCAGGGTAGGCAAGACACACTGGTCGTATACTTCCCTCTTTAGGTTCATCGGTAGATTACTGGTTAAAACTTCTCTGAGTGAGATGTATGTATGTACGAATGTATACAGCATTATAAATGTTCCGGAATTACATATTTTCCTTTTTCGTTCTATTTCATGCTGAAGCATTGCAAGCAAATTAAAATTTGCAGTTTAGAAGTATAAACGTCTACTCTTGAATTGATAAATATTTAAAATTAAAGATATTTTTAGCATGAAAAAAAAAATCATTCTTTTATGCGAAAAGACAAAATAGTTATTTATGGAACAAGGCCGTGAACTAGGACTTTTTTTATGAGAATGAATATTATTTGGCGAGGCGCAGCCGAGCCAAATAATCATTCGAATAAAAAAAAGATAGTTCACGGCCATGTGGCATACAAAATTTTGTGTGCAACTGTGAAAAATTACCAAAATTAAAGATAAATAACGTTCGAATTATCTAATAAAAGCTAATTTCATTCAAGATCATGACCCGTAAAAAAAAGTCTTTGTCGGCCGGTAAAAAAAGTCTTCTTTTTACGTTGTCAAGACTTTATTTACGTTGTCAAGACTTTATTTTACTATAAACAAATATGCTATTTCACGACTCAAAATCAAGAAAAAAAAGTGACGTTTTTTTGACAGTTGCACACAAAGGAATTTTCCAGTCTAAATTTAAAAATTTGTTTGTTTCGAATCAAACATTTTAGCAACAAATCTGCACGCTCAAACTTGAGCGTTCTACATTACGACTTAATAAAGACCTCAAGTTTTGGAATAGGTATTTTTAGTCCTAATTAGCAATGATTTTTATATTACAAATACAAGATATTTGACACTGACAGGTAAAGTTTATCTTTAATTTCAGAAGTTTAGATATCAATATCTATTCTATAGTCCAAAAATTTGTAGTTTTCAAAAAATGTCTACTTTGGAAAAGTTAGTTTTAGATTTTAGATACACTACAAGGTAGTTAGTATAATTTGTAGTTATATTCAACTATTTACAGCTAAGATTAAAGTAGCTCTGTTAGCCACGCTATTTTTCAAGGCGTGTAATTAACTGTAAACTATTTTTTATAGTACTAAATTACTACACTAATTTCTTTATAGTCACCGAAAAGCATGTACCTTACGTATTCTTTGCTGTTACCCAATTATTCTAAAAGAACGACATTATAACGCTACCAACAATATAGTGAGCTACAAGGAGGTAATAAAAACTACACTCAAAACCTATTTTATAAATTTCAACAAGAAATTCTTCTTCTAAAATAGATAATATTACTAGTTTTAATTAAGATTTTGGTATAGAACTCTCATGTAATTTTAAGTTACATAATCCTAGTTTTATAGCACATAATTTTATTTTTTGAAAATATACGATCACTAATACAAATTAGAAGTATGAGTGCCTAAGTTACAATTTGAATGAGAAAGTTTGAGAACTACACAATTGTAGGTTTCAAAGAAATCTCTTCGCATTTCAAATGGAAATTTCTATATTCTGCATGAGAAACTTACACATTAAATATAGAATTTGTACCGTCGAAACAGTATTTTCAATATTTAATTGAGAAAGATCTCATTTCAAACTATTATAAGTTTAAAATCTGAAATTCTTATAGAGCGTCTCGCGGGGAGGGTGTAGTGCGGGCTCTTATGGACACCAGCGTTGCTAAAATTTTACTTAAACTTACTCTGAAGATCCCAAGCATATATCAATCATGTAAACAATCTAATCCACCTTTTGTTGTACAAATTACTATTTAAGAATTAGTTGGACATTCTTTGCTGGATCTACTTCATTTAAGTACACTTATAGTGTCGCACATTTGACAACGTTTTACGGTGAAGTTTCATAAGGTCTGCATAGTCCATAAGAGCCTGTACCACACTCTCATCGTGAGACGCTCTACTGTTTTAATTCACAGTTTCCTGTTTTTGGAAAGTATATTAAATATTTTTGGTAAGTAAAAGTGTTTACTTTAAATCTAGCAGCTTGAAGGGCAAACATTCCAACATTTAAAAATGTGTACTTTTAAAGCAGGAACTTCTGCGTTGTTGAAATGCCTTGTTGAAAACTATTTCAATTTTGAAAAAGTGAATTTTTATGAATAACTGATATAGCTTGAGATATGACGATATCTGAATAAAACAAATTTATAATAATCAAATTAAAATATTTGATATTGATAATTTTAGTTTAAGCTAAAACTCCTAGTCTGCGTCTAAAAATTATTTTCGTTTTTTATATAGGATATTACTAGGTTTGATGGCGAAAATATTTCTATGAAGACAAAAATTCTATTGTTAACGTATAATTAGAAATTAGAGCTACGTTCAAGGCTGATGTTACATTATAAAATTAGTGCCTGTTTTTAGTAGAGTATGTTTCTCATAATGGTCGTAAAAAATTATTCAATGTCAAAAGGAGATTCTTCTTCTTCTTCTTCGTATCAACTAGGACCATCAAAAAGAGATTGATGGAAAATAAATAGACCTGCAGATTAATGGTTTTGTAAATAATTTTTTTTTGATTTCGTAACTGACTCTGTATTACGATATTTGCGTTCTCGTCGCAGATAAAATATAGGCTAAAAACCTGTCACAATGCTGATTTGTTAACTACACTACAATGCGCAAGTGTTTCTGCATCATTCAATTAATTAAGGTGGACAATATAATTGCGCTTTGAAGGTAAATTACTCCAACCAAAGCATTTCCGATACGCCACTGGTATATATATATATATACACAAATAGCATTTAATTGGAGTACAAAGTTCCAGTAATCGAAAAACAACATTTTATAAGTTAGAGAAAGATAAGAAACGTTGGTGACGTCTGCAGAGAGATATAATAAAACAACATCGAATAAGCAATGCGCGTATTATCATAACCAGTATTCCAACGTCTACCTAAGTAAAATTTAGTTATACTGCAACTCTCTTACTAGTACGACTTTAGAAACTGCGTTGGGCAGCATGAATCGTTATTTAGACATTATTCTTTTTGGAGCAACGGGTTTTACGGGAAAACGTTGTATTGCAGAACTTCACAGATTAACAAAAACCGATGGGAGATCATTGACATGGGGAATAGCAGGTCGTTCGGAAGTGAAACTTCGAAAACTTTTATGGGAATACCAAAAACAAACTGGTGGGTATTTAGTTTTACTTTAAATCACATGTTACAACTTATTGTTTATTAGGCGTGCACTTAAATTTCGTACCGATCATAATTGCCGATATAAACGACGATAAGTCGCTGCAAAACATGACCTCTCAAGCTAGAATTGTAATTAATTGTTGTGGACCGTATCGTTTCTTTGGGGAACCTGTTGTGAAGGCATGTTTGGCGACTGGCACTCATCAAGTAGACGTTACTGGAGAGCCGCAGTATATGGAAACAATACAATTAAAATATCACGAAGCTGCACGAGAAAAAGGAATTTATATTGTCAGTTCCTGTGGGTTTGATAGTATTCCTGCTGATCTCGGTGTTATTTTCCTCCAAAGCAATTTTGAAGGTAACACTATTGAACAGGACCAAAAATATGCAAAAATTTTAATAGTAAATTTATGCAGGTACCCTGAACTCCGTTGAGACTTTTCTAAAGGGGGAAATTCCAGCTACCTCTGGATCCATTATGAATTATGCTACCTGGGAATCTGCAATTCACGGAGTAGCAAATGCAAATGAATTGTATGAGATACGTCGTAAGTTGTATCCAACACGCCTGCCAAGGTTCAAACCTAAACTCAAACCTAGGTACAAATCATAAGGTGTATGAGATTATTTGAGACAAAATAAGTCGAATCCTCTTGTTATTTTAGTAATTTTAACTTGAACTTAAAATACTTCAATGATCAGTACTCACAAGGATTCTAATTTTTGGGACAGTTCGGTTACAGCAAACGCAATTAGATAAATACGTATTGCAAATTATAATTTGTATAATTATATAACTTTTATAGTGTATATCTGAAACCATTGTATTCGCAATTGACGGGGATAGTGTGATGATAGTTAATACATGATGAAGAATGACAATCGACTGATTTAATTTTTCATAAGCAACCATTAACTATTTTTTTTATTAGAAAACTATTAAACCTAATTTTGATGAAAGTGTCCAGATCGTACAGAGCTTACTACTAATTCCCAGTTATGGCTAATTTGCTAATAACAGAGTGCACCTACATAAAATGGTATAAAATTCTAAATACTAAACAATTATCTAGCAGCATGTAGTTTTCGAAATAATTCACTATTAGCATGCTGAAATAATTTATTGAAGAAGAGTTATTTTGTTGTTTACCGAGGTAAATGTGCTTATAATCGCTTTTCAAAACTTCTGCACTCATTGTTTTTGCTTAATTTTCCAGTTTTAGAATTGCAGTGGAATTTGATTAATTTTGTGTATATTCAAGTTAATTATAATTGAAAAATTCTTCCCGAATTGACGTTAAATTACAAATACACTGAAGAAGCTTCTGTACAGCCCTCGTTGGATCACAAACTTTTGGAAATAAAATTATAATACGACAAAAACATATTAAACAAATCTGTCTCAGCATTGTAAAAGCCGTGCATGCTTGCTAGTTCTAAACTAATGAAAAGCATGCAGTATGTGTAGGGTAAACCTTGGTAATTTCGTTAGAACTTCACGTTTTTTGAATTTTTATAGGCGAGTATAAGATACATAAATTTTGAACTGCACACCTCGATAGACCCTTTTCAAGTGTATAACGCACTACTGAAAAAATAGCAGTGCAATTAACATTATGATATTTAATTAACAACATTGACTCAACATATGAAACATTGTTTATTCCGTGATAACATTGATTATTGCGTGATAGTACCTTGGTAAAACTGCGATACCTATTTTTTACAACTAAAATATAAAAATCGCAGGAAAATTTATTCAAAGAATTTGTTGTACAAATCAGGAACAAATTCACTTAAGCCTGGTTACAAGTTTTTACCAATCAATCGCCATTTTTTGAACCACTCTGACAGCCATCACACATAAATACATCTTCTGCTTCATCGTACCCATTTTGGCAATTTGCATGATACCAAACCAAGCAGAAGCTACATTGGATCCAAGCAGCGCCTGTCTTTTTCTACACATCTTGATTGTAAGGCAACCCACAAGATCCGCAATCCCAGTCATCTTTATTGTTCCAGATCCCTGAAGTGCTGGGGACGGAAATGGTACTTCCAGTTTTCTGTGGTCTTCCAACTTTCCGAGCTGGTTCATCTTTCTCAGAAGATGAAGAGTTCAAGCATTTTGCTCTAGAATCTCGTTTCTTCTTCATTCTTGAAGCCTCTTGGGTTTTAAGTTGGATTGTTTGAACCGCCAATATTTCAGCAATTGTTTTATTATCAGATTTCGGCGTCAAGGCTCTAGGGTGCGGGTCTGGACTTTCAGTCAATCTTGAAGTTGAAATAGCTTCTTGGGGAACTGCGTCACGACTAAATGGGTATATCTGCGTCTTCCTAACGCTCGCAATTATTGTTTCAGGTTTGAATGCGCTAAAATACGCCAGCTTCATGAGAGTATGAAAATTTGTCCGGTTTGGTTTTCGGTCAGGCGTTTGTGCCATATAGGCATTCAAGCTGTTCGCCCAAACCTGTTTAAATGGCCGATACACGCTAACATCCAACGGCTGCAAAATGTGCGTGGTATGGGCAGGGGATGTAAACAGATAGATATCGTTCTGCTTTGCCAACTCTATGACCTCTTCCGTAATGTGTGATGCATGGGAGTCCATCACAAGGATGACGGGACGAGTTGCTGAAATGAATGCTATAAAATGGCGAAACCGTTCTACAAAGATATCTCCATTTATCTATCCCTTGGGAGATAATTTTAAGAGCGTGCCAGGAACGACGTCCTTTTTGAGGTCATCAGTCATCCTAATTCCTTTGAAAATAATGACAGCAGGAATCCAGTGATCACTAGCGTTGATACAGGTCCTCACAGTATGATTTTCACCACGATCCGCATAAGCCCTTTTATACACATTTTTTTTCCCGATAGAGGTTACAATTCTGGATGGTCGTACTACATATGATAAGCCCGTCTCGTCGCAATTCCAAATTAAATCAGGGCGATCTGCGATTACTAATCTGGTAACTAATTTCTCCAAACTATCGTAGAAGTCATTTAAGATAGTATGGTTGGCATTGATGACCTGTAGGCTGCAATATTTTCAGGAGCCCGTAGCGTTAACCATTATCTGGTTTTGAAATCTCTCCACCACCATTCACCTGCTACCTGCTGCTTAGTATTGAAAGGATGCTTGCCTGCTGATAGTGAGGCTAGCTTAAAAGTCAGCTTTCTTATTGCAATTACGGTGAGACCGAATCCTAACTCCTGCATTGCACAGATATATTTGACAATCCCTTGCTCTAGTTTTGGCGTGAGTGCAAAGGTTTTCCCAGTTTTGGCAAACACTGCTCAATATTTTCGTATTCTGAGGATCGTTTCAAAAAATCTTTTAGTGTTGATCAGGGAATATTGCACTGCTTTGCTGCTTTGTAAATTGACATATTATTATCAGGCACTAGTTTGACTGCTTCAAACACACCTTCTCATCTGTATTGATGATACTTGGAAGGCATCTTAAATTAGAAAGAAAAATAATCGTGCTAATTGGTTAATTCGTGATAGCTTGTTTTTATTAATAATCATGTGTAACATATATGCTACATCAGCTACTATCATTATTCATTTAGAGATTATTGATCATGTTCACGATTAGTCGTTAAAAAAAATTTAAACAAACTTCATGTCGGACTTCTGGAAACATGGCTGCTTAAAAACTAAGAACTTCAACTCTACACCTACGGTTATTCCCGTTGTAACTCTCCCATAAAGAGAGTACAATGAAGTTTAAAAATTAAACCGAAGTATGATCTAACATTACCCCAAATCTTATTGACCTACCTCTTAGTTTAATTATACATTCACCTGGATAACTTACACCCTATCGCAATACCAAATAAACGTAATCGAAATCCGCGCTTTGTTTAGTTACCGTTTTACTGTAATGTTTGCAGATGATTTACTAGCACACGTTTAATACACGTGGAAAACAGACACACATCTATTGCTAGACGTTGAAACTATTTCGGCCATTGCTTATTTTGTGAGAAAATATAGAAAAAATATCACGAACTAACGTATGCCACGAAATTACGAAGGTTTACCCTACCATAAGCGTGTACGATTAGTTCTTATTTGATTTCATCGTATAAATCTCGGTAAAAGAAAATATAATACATCTGCTTATCAGTCAGTTTTACGATTTAGATATTAAAAAATATTGGTGGTATCATCTTAACATGGGGAAAGTCTGATTAGATCTAAGAAGAGTAAATCAAAAAATATAAACATTTTAGACCTGGATTGCGTTGAAGCCCTTATTATTTTATTCATTGCCTTTAACCGACAATGCGAAAAAATCCTTCGACTAAGAATAAAATAAAAAAGAAATCGCAAACAAGAATATATTAAAAATAATTACCTACACGTTTCTTCAACGCGAAAACGTGATTATTTTCTTTCTATTTTAAGTAGTAGATACTTCACCTTGTGTACTTTGTCTGTGTAGTGAAAACCAAAAAAATTGATTTTAAGAATTAAAATCTATTACATAAACGGAAACTGCCGAGAGATTATATATTTGGCGGGTAATTTGAATCAAGACAACCAGAAAAATTAATTCGGACACGATTTCCAGTAAGTCGACTACGACCACTACTAAAATATAACACTAGTTTTCCAAAGAGATATAAACAGAATACTACTTTTTCTTTTTGTTGCTCATTATTTTTCATCTACCATTAACCGTGAGAATGATACAAAAATATTAAATCATGATATAAGAACTCAGTCCGATATATTTTCTTAACGACCTAGAACGCCGGACAGACTACAAAAATCGGGCAGAATAATTCGGGAGGTTTCTTTCAGTATGTTCTACGTAGTTGTAATACAAGGGAAGACTATTCCAAATGTCTCAATTAATCTTATCTTCTGTTACCCATTATTTACAAATATAAAATATAAAAGACAATTTACTATTTAGATCATCTAATCAGAAGATTGATTTTATAAATGCCTGGGGATTGCCCTTTATGGGATCAGATCGTTCAGTTATACAACGTTCCCAGCGATATCTGTATGAAGAGGAAAAACTTAGACCTGTTCAAATACAATCCTATCAAGTAATTCAGACACGTCTTGGGTTAATGCGAATGAAATTGTATGCAGCTTTGTTTCTGCTTTTAGTTAAAAACAGGTTCGGTAGACAATTGTTATTAAAGGTATACTTCTTTTTAATTAATATTAAGAAAGCAGAAAATACTTTATTATTTAATTGTAGTATCCAGAATTATTTACGGCTGGTGCATTTTCACATGAAAGTCCTCCCGATGAAAAATTGCAGAAAACTCGAGCATCTCTCATATTGTATGGTGAAGGTTGGAGCAAAAGTGTGCCTAACGCTGAAATCGAATGCGAAGGACCTCCAGATAAGTCTATTCTAGGCTGTGTGGCAGGATATAATCCTGCGAATGGAATTACATCCACTACAGTTACATTAGCTGCCATTACGATACTTACAGAAACACACAAATTACCTAAAAAGTAAATTAATATCTACTGTTATGATAGTATAATGGTTTATAAGATATGTTATTGCTTTACTTTATCGCCTGTTAGTTAACCAACTTAATAATATGTTTCCTTATTTAGGGGCGGTGTATACCCTCCAGGAGCAGCATTTGCCAAAACCTCCCTTATAAAGCAACTACAACGAAACGGATTAACTTTTGAAATTAAATCTAAGTTATAATTAATATACCATTGGATTTTAAGCGGAGAAGGAATTGTGATTCAAATTTTTTACAGTTTTTCATGAGATGACTGAATCAGAATGTTTCAGGGAAAACCCATAGACTGTTAAAAAGCTAAATGCTAGAAACTAGGCGTGTGTTACCAACTGCTATCTCTTCTGGATATGGAGCCTAAAAACCTTTTATTGTTTAATGGTTACTTTAGAATGCTCCCAAATGGTTTTGAATGTTTTATTCAAATTCAGATTACTTTAGGATTGCCACAAGTACATGTTCGATATATTTAGACAAATTGTGTTGACAACTTCATAAAAATTTTGCTTTAATAAATACTTATTATTGTTCTCTGTTAATTGTTAAATGATGAGTATAATAAACCGATAAAATTTTTCTTGTATTCTGATTTAAGAGCGGAAAACACTGAAAAAGGTTACGCTAACATGAAAACGATACGAAGTAATTTTCTGGATTATTTATTATATGAAAAAAGCCTAATATTAGAAAATGCTGCCCGCGGATAGATATTTTTCAATAAAAGGGAAACGCAAATACCTACGAACACAGCCTATAAGCATAGTGAACAAGAACTGGGCAGAAGCTGACACAAGAAAAGCCACCACATTCGCCGACCCATCCTTCTCAAGTATTTACGCCATTCGAACCCAACATAAACAACAATGACAACGAACTCGAAAATTTTCTAGAAATACCATAGCAGATGTCGTTGCCTATACAACCTTTCTACCCTACAGAAGTCGCACAAGAAATTAAGAAAATAAATCAACAGAGAGTCTCTGGTTGCGAAGTTATTACTGGAACAATAAAAAAAAATAATTATCAAGACCAGTAATATTGTTAACAACTAACGCTTAGATTGTCTTACTATCCAGTCATGTGAAAATTCTCTCAAATCATATTGATTCCTAAACCTGGGAAATCAATTGACAAAGTGGAATCATATTGTTGGATTAGCTTCCTACCTACTGCGTCTAAACGATTTGGAATACTGTTACTGAAAAGCATTAGAAATGATCTTAACTTTGTCAACCATTCTTCCTGAATATCTAGTTGGATTTAGAGAACGACAGTCTACAATACAACAGACACACAGAAATGTAAACAAGATCACAAGTCTTTAAAGAAGACGCTGTGCATAGCGGTATTTGTTGATGTTGCACAGGCATCTGATAAAGTCTAGCATACTGGACGCTATACAAGGTGATTCATAATGTACAGAGAAGACTAAAAGGGTAGCTAGAGGGAACCACAATAAAGTTTTTTCTTTATAAACTTCTGACGAAAACCCAATAATAAAAATGTTACAGCAAGTTAAAGTTTAATCAATTAATGAGCATTTGTTAGAAATTATAGTAGTAATTTACGTTATAAATTCATATTGGGGATATTTGAGAGTCAATTCAACAAGTATTTAGTTAAAAAATTGATAACAGTTTAAAACCCTAAAAGTTATGGTTATTAGAAGATATCTTACAGTGCTCAAAAATTGGTATTCATTTATTAAGAGCCTCTGACTCTTTAATAAAACCAGAAACAACACAGCAAAAAACAGAAGAAATTTACTTGTTATCACTACATTAAAAATTAAGATAGTGATTAATTTGGATAAAACGGATAATTACTATTACAAGGATATACAGACACGATTATTGTTTATTTTAGCAGCTCGAGAAATCGATTTCCACATCAACAAATGCCTTATGGAAATACTTTTATCCGGGTGGTCCAACGGGGAAGAGAAACTGGAAATATAGAACCTAAGGATGGCCATGGTGGTGATAAACCACATAGACATCGGGTGAATGCGGAAGGACAAATATTAGTAATGGCTTCAGCTACAAGTACACGAAAAATTTCCCATAAAGTTGAAGTTTCTCAGTCCTTTGTTTAGCGCACATTGAGTACAAATCGTTTGCCATCTGTGAAAGGTACAAGGATGCACTCCTGCTGAGTTGTTTCTACAAGGCTTGTTCAATTAAAACCCATTTTTGATCAACTGAGCCTTGAAAACAAATGCAATAGTTCAAATAACGCTTGTTAATATCAGTAGTTTAGTAAGCAACATATTAATAAGTTTCTGGCGTTTGAATTTGATTCTAACTTTTAAAACTTCGATTTTGAAGTGGCGTTTGTTGTTGAAAATTCGTCCAAGTTTGATCAGAGTGCGGTCCTACAACTTTTATGCGCTGAGGTTGTGCAACCATTGCAGATTCATACGTGAATGCAAGCGGAGTATGGAAATGCATGTATTGCGTATCCAACTGTGAAGGAATGGTGCCGGAAATTTAAGAATGGAAAAGAGGGGACTATGGATGAGCCACGATCAGGTGCACGGTGTACTGAATTAACAGAAAACAGTATGACATGCGTGGAAGGCTTTATTAGAGAATCGTCGAATTTCAATTAGATAAATTTTAGAAATTGTTGTTGCAAGTGTAGGATCTGTCCATAGTATTGTTCGTAATCTGGGTTACAGCAAAGTTTGTTCGTAATGGATTCTTGTCTAATGAACAAAAATGCTTGCGAATGGTTATCTCTACAACACCTCACAGACTATAGGCAAAATGGTGACGACTTTCTCCTGTCAATAGTTGCTGGTGACTTAAGTGCGAAGAAGTTTGAAGCACAACCTTCTGCAGGCAAGGTGATGTTAACATTCTTTTTCGACCATGAAGGACCCTTGTTGATAGAGTTTAAGCAACCTGGAGTAAATGCCAATGCAAATCTGTACAATGAAACTTTGAACAAGCTTCATCAAACAATAAGACGGAAACCTCCAGGAAAACATGGGGTCATTTTGCTGCACGACAATTCTAGGCCTCATGTTGTTAATGTGGCAAAATAAAATATTCAACGAAAGACATGGAGGGTTTTAGAGCATCCACCCTATAGCCTGAATATATCGCCTTGCGATTTCCATAGTTTTGAACCGCTGAAAAAGGTATTTTGAGTCTGATGCAGAAGTACAGATAGCTGTAGAAGACTTCTTCAATCAGTAGCCACAAGAATTCTATGAGCAGGGTATATGTTTTCTAGTAAAACAGTGGGAGAGGTGCCTTAACTGTGACGGTAATTATTTGTAATTACATTGTTGAATAAATTTTTTATAAAGCAAAGATGGGTTTCGATTGAACACTCCTCGAAAGTGGTACAAATAGAGGCCTAGAATTGTCAGCAAAAGTGACGGATGAATGCTGTTTTACCAGGGCTGATATTCTCAACTTTCACAGTTACCATGTATGGGCTGATGAAAATCCATACGCGATCCGCGTTCCTTTCAGCAGCGCTTTAGTGTGAATTCTTAATAGGGCCCTTCGAATGTCCAGCAGTCCACAATGGTTTTGCCCATTGGCAATATTTACAAGAAGTTCTGCGGGGTTTATCTTCGCACTTTAAACGCCAGACTATTTGGACACTCATCTTGTGGTGTCATTATTAGTTATATCCATGACGCTCGACGAATATCGTTTTTTAATTATTTTATAAATTGATTTAAACTAATCAAGTTAACGCCGTAATAACTGGAATCGACAACAGTTGATAAACTAATATGTTATTGCAAAATGCTGCATTTAAAAGTATCTCAGACTACAGCATCAGGGCAACTCTGTATTTTAGTTTTATTTTACATTTTACGAATAATAATATCCCGCTAATTTGAACGAACGGATAATATTTAAAATATTTTGGGAGAACACAGAAATCAAACGATAAAAAAAAGGGAGCATTAGAGAAAGTAACGTTCTCAGTAATGCACTCCACTTAAAGTTTACTTATAAAAAATAATTCTTATAAGCATTTCTAAAAATTATTTAACCTCGTCAGAAGAGCTAAAAATATTTTTCATAGTGCCTATGTATATGAGGCACTGCCTGTTACAATCTGTGCAATACTAAGTAATTTTTCTGATACATCAAATAAGCAAGATATCAAGCTGATTCATCTTCGCAGACTCACCCTGTATGTTACCAGCACTATTATTCCATTTAATGTAATAAACGAAATTTATTCCCTTTCGAAAGCAGACTGATTGAAAATAAATAGAACTGTAAGTGAACAGTTCAGTAACTACGAATTTTTAAAAATTGTGAAATCAGGCCTTATATTGAAATATAAAATAATCCAATATTTACTTATAAAAATTCTGTTTAGATACCTGTAACAATGTTAATTTCTTAACATTACTGTGATCATACATTTTTATAGTGCAACTATTTACGCTTCATTCAATGTATTGAGGAGGACAATATAATTGTCTTCTAAAAAAAATTATTCCCACCAAAACATTTCAGATACGCCACTGGTATATACACACCAATTGGAGTAAAAAGTTTCAGCAAGCGAAAATCTGCATTTCATAAGCTAGAGAAAGATAAGAAACGTTGGTGACGCCTGCAGAGAGATATAATAAAACAACATTGAATCAGCAATGCGCGTATTATCATAACCAGTATTTCATATTCTACCTAACTAAAATCTAGTTACTGTAAGTCTCTCACTAGCACTAGATTAGAAAGTGCGTCGGACAATATGAATCGTCCTTTAGACATCGTCCTTTTTGGAGCAACGGGTTTTACGGGAAAACGTTGTATTGCAGAACTTCACAGATTAACAAAAACCGATGGGAGATCGTTGACATGGGGAATAGCTGGTCGTTCGGAAGTGAAACTTCGAAAACTTTTATGGGAATACCAAAAACAAACTGGTGGGTATTTAGTTTTACTTTAAATCACATGTTACAACTTATTGTTTATTAGGCGTGCACTTAAATTTCGTACCGATCATAATTGCCGATATAAACGACGATAAGTCGCTGCAAAACATGACCTCTCAAGCTAGGATTATAATTAATTGTTGTGGACCGTTTCGTTTCTTTGGGGAACCTGTTGTGAAGGCATGTTTGGCGACTGGCACTCATCAGGTGGACGTTACTGGAGAGCCGCAGTATATGGAAACAATACAATTAAAATATCACAAAGCTGCAGAAGAAAAAGGAGTTTATATTGTAAGTGCGTGTGGTTTTGATAGTATTCCTGCAGATCTCGGTGTTATTTTTCTCCAAAACAATTTTAAAGGTAACAAAATTGAAAATGGCCAAAAGTATGCAAAAATTTTAATAGTAAATTTATGCAGGTACCCTGAACTCCGTTGAAACTTTTCTAAAGGGGGAAATTCCAGATACTGCTGGATCCATTATTAATTATGCTACCTGGGAATCTGCAATTCATGGAATAGCACATACAGATGAAATGTATGAGACACGCCGTAAGTTGTATCCAACAAGTTTGCCAAGGTTCAAACCGAAACTCAAACCTAGGTACAAATCATACGGTGTATGAGATTATTTGAGACATAAGAAGTCGAATCTCTTGTTATTTAGTAATTTTGATTAACATTTAATACTTCAATGCTCTAATATGTTTATTTGATAAATAATTACCATAGAAAAAGTTGTTCATAAACATACCGCATTTGCTTAAATGACATTGTCAAGATCGATACTCAGGAGGATTATAATTTTTACAACAATTGGGTTACCGAAAGTCAGAAAATGCAATTAGATTAAAATTATAAGTTGCAATTCAATAACAACGAACATACGACTAATAAACTAGAACTGTATAACGCATGGCCGCGTTACCCTTAGGCCGAATAGGTACAGTACCTAGGGCCTACAAACCTTCGAGGGCCTACAGTCAGTAGCTGATTTCCCGTTAGGCTAAGTAGGTTGAAGCTTATGGCTAAGACATGGGTAAATTTTTTGAGCGGTTGAATTAATAATTTGTTACGGTCGTTTTTTTTTTCTATATTTAAATTGTACCTTGTTTCCTCGATTTAATTTTAATTCAATTACCGGCGAGTTTTACCTCTATAGCTAGGCAACTCTTCGTTCGGGCTTCGAACATCTAAATTTTGAATTTGGCGCGATTCCAACTTTCTCTTTCTCAATGCCTTTTTTCCAAGGCGTGATAAGATTTCGCCATGTTTATTCTTTGACTTTTAGTAGAGGAAAGGTTCAGCTAGTCGAATTTTGTCAAGTTATTTCTTGGATCATCTAGTGAATCTTTAGTTAAAAGTTTGGTATACTGTCGTTTTGAAGATACTACTATCGAAAATATACCGAATTGATCTCCATTGTTTTGGGAGGATGACATCTCTACGAAGATCGAAGATAACTGAATCTCACTTATCGAGCCCATTGGAAGGAAGTTCCTATCAATTATACCTAGGAGGTAAAATACTGTTAATTTTCTGAAGCCCAAATCCAGCCGGATCTCAAGGTATTTGCCGCCTTTGTCATTATTTCACCTCTACGTCTCTACGATCGGGCGAGTTGTACCAGCCAAACTACATCGTTTTTGCAATTTACTCTACTGTTTGTCGAGAACTTTCCTACGCTCGAACGTCCAACAAATCTACGCTTTTGTATATTTAAGAATTCTTACACCACAAATTCTTATAGTTTTGTTAATTACTTTTGTCTTACAGAAAATTGTTCAACTTTTGTTTACTGAGTTAATGTCGTTTTTTTGCTTAATTAAATTATATTTGTGTTAATACGATTAGTACAGTATTTTAATTGATCGTTGCTGTAACGTAATGAGTATTTTGATTTATTCCCGAGATATCGGATATCGTTGGTTGTACTTTAGTTCATTTAGTGCGTCGCTTTAAATATTTTTTTCGGGAGTTGACAATACCTACCCCCATATAGGTGAGCTCTCCTATCTCGATACAGTATTGGCGGTCTACATTTTTTCTTTTTTTTTTGTGCTACTCTAATTTACTATTTATTTATTTACTTTTGTTGCTAGTATCCTAGCCTCTGTTCGATTGTTTTATTTGAGAAGTATTTTCCGCAATGATATCTTGAATTTTTGTTTTCTTACTCATTTATCGATTTCAATTATTTCGATTAATTTGTTTAATTTTTTTTAAATCTAATTAGTCTGTATTGTTGTGTTATAATTTAATAATTTTGTTTTTGACTGCTACATTTATTTTATGCTTGCTTTATCGAGAATTAATTCGACTTGCTTATCTAGTTGACTGAATAAGTTATACCATCAATAATTATTTTGTGCATTACTTTTATATAATTTTTGTTTTGGAAAAGTTAATTATTTGCTTGCTTTATTATACTTATCATTACTGCCATTTTTTTAATGCTTTGCAATTATTACATGCGGCAAAATAGATCAGCTTATGAGCGGCAAAATCGTAAATCCGCCACTGCCTACAATATTTCAGGTAAAAAAATACATAAAGAAAAAGTTCTAAAATAAGAGAGAACAGCAATTTTAATACTGAATGATATTGCAAACCAGTAGCATACCCAGGATTTTGTATCGGTAGAAATATGTGACTCCCAAGCCTCTAGAAGTAAAAATGCCTTAGGTCTACGAAGTACTTAAAACGTCCTGGTATAGGGGAACCATTGTATTTGCAATTGACATGGATAGTGACAGGGTAGTGATTAATATATTATAAAGAATGACAAGAAGCTGATTTAATTATGCATGAGCAACCCGTCAGGAATTTTTTTATTGGTAAAATATGGAATGCAGTTGTAATAAAATTATGTACTAATTTACTAATAGAGCGTGCGTCAAAAATGGTAAAAATATTAAACACTAAACATTTATCCGACAGGTATGTAGTTTCCAAATATTCCCATTTATTTTCTAAATAGATGGCATTAGTGGCATGGTATAATAAGGCGAGTTATTCGGGCATTTACCAAAGTAAATGTGCCTACAATACGTTTTAAAAACTTATGCCTTCTTATATTATATATTTCAAAATATTTACGCTACCTAAATTTTTGAATTTCAGAATTTCAGCGGAAGTTGGTTTATTTTAATGTATATTCAAGTTAATTATATCGAGAAATTCTTTCCGAATTAAAAATTATTTTACAGATACACTGAGGAAGCTTTTGTATAGCTATCATTCGCAGGTTACACACTTTTTGAAATGATCTGCGAATCTTTGACTACACATACTGGTTGGTGATTACAGCATCATAGAAACCGCGCTTTAGTAATTATGGCTGGCAAATTCTGTTCTAATAAAATAAGCGAGTACGATTAAATTATTTTATTCCACCGTATGAATTTCGGTAAAAAATAATTGAATTATTAGTTTTAAACTCTCATTAATAAATCTGCTTATCAGTGCTTAGCAACAGTTTGCCGATTTATAACATTAAGAAATATTAATGATCAGAATTCAACATATGGAATGATCTAAGAAGAATAATCCAAAAATTTTGGTATTGTAGACCTGAAGTGCGCTGAAGACCTTCGACAAAAATAAAATAGAAATGAAATCGTAAACAAGATTGTATTAAATGTGTACTCGTTATTTCAAAGAGAATAACGTGGATGGTTATTTCCTTCTCTTTTAGATAGCAGATACATCTTGTTTACTTGGTCTGTGTAGTGACAAATAGAAATATTAATTCTAGGAATTGAAATCTATCGCTCAAACAGAAACTGCTTTGTTAATTTTATTGTTGTTTGGTTTACCCTGAGATTATGTATTTGACGGGTACTTAAAACCAACTCGACCAAAAAATTAATACGAATACGATTACCGGTAAATAGATTACTGCTACGAATAAATTATAAAAATCTATAAATAGAATACTAATTTCTCTTTCTTTTACTCATTTTTAGGTACTGTCCAACCGTGAGAATAATACAAAAATATCAAATCGCCGTATATAAAATTTAGTCTGATGTATTTTCTTAACGAATGACAACGCCAGACACACTACAAAAATTGTGCTGCATAATCCGGGACGTTTTCCAATTTGTTCTATGTAAACTACTCAAAAATGAATAGGGATATTGTAATATAAAGCCCATATGTTTGTATTTGGAGACTAATGGTCGTCTATTATTGATAATTAGAGTAAGCGGCAATGTTTGATGTTAAAATTCATGTGCCCTTTCGCGCCTTAAAGAAACAATTTTGATTGCAAATGTCTTGAAGTGGATCTTTTCGCATCACAACACCTCGTAAGGATCGACTTCTGGTAATTAATGCAACTGCTCGACATGTACAGCAAGTGCTCCAGAATGCCACAGAAAATCGAGTCTCCGAGCAAACTGTGAGAAATCGATTGTTTGAGGTGGGACTTACCTCATACCACCCTCTGAGATATCCTGCAAGAACTGTGACTCAACGAGGACACCGAGTGGAATGGTCAAGACTTAGGCGTCAAGAAGCGTCACCGTGCTATGATATGCTGTTTTCATACGTGTTCAGATATTGTCTCAGCAATGACAGCCGGCGTCAAAGAGTATATCGTAGTGCCGGACATCGTATCCTACCTCATATATACCCAACCAGTCGTTGCCTTTGGTGGAGGTGGTCTTATGGTATGGGCTGGAATTTCTTTAGGGTGGCGTACTGACTTCCATATATATTTAATGGTACACTCACGTGCCAACGGTATGCCCAAAAGATCATTATGGACCATGTTCTGAACCGTCGCAACGCTGTTGGACGGGAATATGTTGTTTTTCCCGGAAACAGGACGAATCAAATGGAGAACGACAAAAGCGAAGAAACCGGATTAAGAATTTTGGATGCTGGAACGTACAGGGTATGAACATAAAGAGAGAATAAATATTTGAAGAATTGGAAAATCAAAAAATAGATATAGCGGTATTAAGCGAAACAAAAAGAAAAGAAAACGGAAACGAGATTGTAGGAAAATATTTACATTTCTGTAGTGGAGTGGAGAAAAGTAACAGAGCAAAAGCTAAGGTATCAATAACAGTACACAAGAAGTGGCAGTATAACATAAAAAATTGGCACGCGTTAAATGAAAGAATAATAACTGTAGAAATAACGCTATTGGGACAAAATATAGTAATATTCGGTGCGTATGCGCCTACAGATGATGCGACGGTTCAATTAAAAGATGAGTTTACAGAAAATATAACGTCGGTACTAAATGAAATAAGTAACCGGAAAGATATAGTAATGATGGGTGACTTAAATGCCAGAGTTGGCAGACAAACACAAAATGCGGTAGTTGGACTCGGAGAGGAGGTAGTGAATGAAAATGGAGAGAGATTAGTGGAAATATGTAATCAATTCTCTTTTAAAATTATAAATGGCTTTTTGAGCATAAAACCATACACCAATACACATGTTACCAATCTACAAGAAAGGTGAGATCCATTATTGATTACATTAAACAGAACTCACGTCTGAAACCAATTGATGTTCGCGTAAGAAGGGGAATAACATGTGGATCCAACCACTTTTTGGTAAAAGCGGAAATATATCTAATGTACAGTCCTAAAAATACAACTACCAAAAACTATGAGGCAGGAACAACAAAAAACCGTTGTATCCCAAATACAATTTACTTAGTTTGCAGGACGAATCAATCGTTTTCCTGTATAAACTACGATTAGCAGAAAAGCTGAGAGAAGAGATAACAGGAAAAGCGGAGGAAATGTATACTAAACTGAAAGACTGCCTACACCAAGCTGCTAAAGAAGCAATGGGAGAAGTAACACCGAAAAGAATAAATTCTGGAAAATCATATTGGTGGAATGAAGATTTAGAAGTATTAGTGAAGGAAAAAAAGAAACATACCAAAGGTGGTTGGCTACAGATGATCCTAGTGATAGAAGAACGTACAGGATATATAATCATATGGTAATGAAAGCAGTAAACCAGACAAAAAACTGATTCTGGGGAAGAAAATGCAATGAAATTAATAGATTGATGGGAAGCTCACGCTCTAGAGAATCGTGGAAAACCATTAACGGATCAAGGCAAAATACACGCAGAACCAAAAGATTTGAAAACATTGGATTAAGTCAGTGGAAGAAGTATTACAAGGAACTTCTTACGGAAAAAAGGAATGCATATCAGGAGGTCAAATATGCAACAGAGCACGTGACTGAACACGTAGACGATTTTCCTATAGAAGAAGTAACACATGCTATAAAAATCATGAAAAATAATAGATCGCCTGGTCCTGGAGATGTGCTTATCAAGTTGGTGAAATACGCGCCAACGGTAGCAATAGAGAAGTTAACTGCCATATTTAATAAATGTTTAAGACGTGATCAAGTCCCATTTGAGTGGAAAATCGCATACTAAGCTCGAGTTACAAGAAAGGTAGGTAATATAAAAGATTGTTCAAATTGCCGGGGAATAAGCGTATTAGCATCGATTGGCAGACTGTATTGACGGGTCTTAAAGGAAAGGCTTGACCAAGAAATAGAAGAACTGGAAGTGCAAAGTGGTTTCAGATCTGTCAGATCATGTATAGACAACGTGTTCTGTATGAAACAATTAATGGAGAAGAACATAACATGTGGAAGAGAAATGCACGTAATATTTGTAGATCTCAAAAAATCTTACGACAGTGTACCAGTAAACAAATTATGGGAAACAATGGAGACGAGTGAAATAAATAAAATCTATATTAATGCTGTCAAAAATCTATATGAAAGTTGTACCAGTTGTATAAATATGGGAGGAGTCTTGTTTGACGAATTTATGGTGAATAAAGAATTGCGACAGGGCTGCACCATGTCTCCAACATTGTTTAGATATATTTAAATACAGCGTTAAAGATATGGGCACGAAAGTGCTAGAGAATGGGTATTCAGATTGGTCGAGAGAACGATTACACCTTGCTCTTTGCGGACGATCAGATTGTGCTGGCTGAAGATACCGATGATGCCAGTTATATGATGAGGAAGTTAATGGAAGAGTATACAAAATGGGGACGCGAAATCAACTTGGAGAAGACTGAGTATATGGCTATTCGAGGTCATGGTGAAGATATATTCATGGAAGCAGGAATGATTAAGACAACAGATCATTAAAAATATCTAGGAGTAACATTAACATCAGATGGCAAAGACGAGAAAGACATTTTAAACAAAATAGGACTAGGAAGAAGACTGACACAACAACTACACTCTATTCTGTGGAACAAAGCTATTTAAACAAAACTAAAACAACAATGTTCAAAACGCTAAGTGAAAGTTCAGACAGCTATGGGTCAGTAATGTGGGTGATAAATAAGAGATTAGCACAAAGAATAAATGCAACCGGAATGAATTACTGGAGAAGATGCTGCAGTGTTACAAAACTTGAGCATGTGAGGAATACAGCGATTAGAGAGAAAATGAAAGTAGATAGAAGCCTATTTGACACTATAGAAACGAACAAATTACTGTGTTACGGGCATCTCAAACGAATGGAAGAGGAGACACTACCCCATAAAATTTATATATGGACACAGAAAAAGGGGTAGGCCGAGAATAAAATGGAAAGATACCATAAAAAAAGCAATGGAGAAGAGAGATTCGGGGGAAGATGAATGGGTAGATAGGAAAAGTTGGCGTTTAGGATGCGAGAAACGGACAGAAGAGCCGTAACAAAACTCGCATACATATATATATATATATATATCTTGCTCTTCCTCCACTATCTCCAGACCTCAATCCCATCGGGCAGTTGGATCATTATAGTAGTACTGTGTAACAGCTGAGGGATGTATTACCGATACTGTGGCATCACATTTCACAAGAACATATTAATAATTGCATTGAGAGTATGCCAGCAAGGTGCAGAGCCAGAGGAGGTGCCACGCAGTATAAGAATTTAATAAATTTAAGTTAAGTGAAAGGAGACAATATCGATTTTCATTATAATATTGTTAAATTTCTTCTTCAAATGTACCTTTGTTGTAATTTTCATGTTCATTACTAAAAAGACGTTACTTTCTGTTTTTTGGTAGTTTTTTATAATAAATGCAATTGGTGTTGCCTTTAAGTGTTTTACACTATCTTCTATTCAGTTTTGTGTAGTTTAGTTGTATTTCAAGCGAAGATTCCATTGCAAATGTCTCAATTAACCTCACTTTCACTTACTCAATAAATGACAAAGATAAAATGTAAAAAATATACTTTTTAGATCACCTAATCAGAAGATCGACTTTATAAATGCCTGGGGATTGTCCTTTATGGGAGCAGATCGTTCGGTTATACAACGTTCCCAGCGATACCTGTATGAAGCGGAAAAACTTAGACCTGTTCAAATACAATCCTATCAAGTAATTCAGTCACGTCTTTGGTTAATGCGAGTGAAATTCTATACAGCCGTGTTCCTGTTTTTAGTCAAAAAGAGGTTTGGTAGGCAGTTGTTATTAAAGGTATACTTGTTTTTAATTAACATACAAAAAAGCAGATAATATTTTATTATCTACTTACAGTATCCAGAATTATTTACGGCTGGTGCATTTTCACATAAAAATCCCTCCGAAGAAAAACTGAAGAACACTCGAGCGTCTGTGATACTTTATGGTGAAGGTTGGAGCGAAAGTGTGTCTAACGTTGAAAACGAATGCGAAAGACCTCCAGATAGGTCTATTCTGGGTTGTGTGGCAGGTTATGATTTGTACGGAATTTCGTGCACTGCCGTTACATTAGCTGCCATTACGATACTTACAGAAACACATAAATTACCTGGAAAGTAAGTTAACACCTATTGTTAGGCTAGTATAATTGTTTATATGATATGTTATTGCTTTGCTACAACGCCTGTTAGTTCACCAAATTAATAATTTGTTTTCTGCTTTAGAGGTGGTGTGTATCCTCCAGGTGCGGCATTTGCCAAAACCTCCCTTATAGAGCAATTACAACGAAACAGATTAACATTTGAAATTAAATCGAAGTTATAATAAACCACTGGGTTTTATTCAGAAAAGGAACTGTGAAACACATTTTAATCGGCAATTTTTCATTAAATAGGTGGCCAAGGATGTTGAAAAAAGGACGGTTGCCTTTTCAAGGAAACCCCTAGCTTGACAAAAAGACAAATACTAGGAAATGCAGATGTATGTCGAGCCGTTTTCTTTTCTAAATATGGTGCTTTTTATTGTTTAAGGGCTAAGTTAGAATACTCTCAAAAGGCTATGACTGTTTATATCGAATTCAGTTTGGTTTATAATTGTCAAAAGTACATGTTGGTGATATTTAGATTTTCAAAATAACATCACATGTGTATATATGGATGTCTACAACCACGTTATTAACTGCTTACATTTTCTAAAAAATGTGTGAAAACTTCATAAACATTCTACCGTAATAAATGCTTATTGTTGGTTTCTGTGTATTGTTGAATGGTGGCTGCAATAAACCAATAAAATTTCTCTTCTCTGATTTAAGAGAGAAACACATTGTGAAGGTGAATCAAATTTTAAAACAATAAGAAATAATTTTATGGATTGTTTAGCATATGAAAAAATCTGGTTGTGAAGCTGTTCTCTTTCCGCTGAGTCCATCAAGCAGGCTGTGATATTTTGAAACAAATTTTGCTTGAAATTTTAAGGTAGTTGTTTACAAGTTTAATTATAGTGTAAGTTGTCAAACATACTTGAAGGTTTTTAAAATACACAATTTTAAAGTAATTCTTTCCCCAAGAAATCATGGAATTGAATAAAGAATATAATCAAGCTGTGATTTTTTACAATTTCACGCGTGGCTTAAGCCGTAAAGAATGTTTTGAGGAAATCAATCGACTGTTTGGTGACAAATCATGTTATTTAGTTACCGTAAAGCGGTGGTACAATGAATTTCAACATGGTCGACTTTCCTTAAATGACAACTTTCGAGTTCCTAAACGGCAGTTACCTAAAAGAATATTGGTCTTGTACGAAAAATGATTGAAGAGGACCGGCATGTTACTACCAGGAGTATTCAAGCAACTTTAAAGATTGGTGTGAAAGCAACTGCCACCATTTTACACAAACATTTGAATGTACGTACGCTTTGTGCCCGTTAGAATCCCCACAATTTGGCTGTAGATCAAAAAGAAAACCGTGTGGCATGGTGCAGATCTACACTGGATCGCTTTGACAATGGATCGCCTCAACACCATTATAGGTGAATAAACGTGGGTATACTGCTACGATCCCGAAAAAAAGCAACGGTCGGCTCCAACCAAAGTTGTTCGTGAAAAAAGCCGAAAGAAAAAGATTTTGGAATTACTGGACATGTTTCCACTGTAGCAGTGGATGATCTTCGTACAGTTAATGCTGTTTGTTTGCCTCAAATTTTCCAAAATGTACGCGGAAAACGTCCAAGAGGAAGGATCATCTTGCATCAAGATAACGCTCGGGCGCACTCTGCTGCTCGAACGACTGAGTATTTGAATGCCCACAACATTGAAATAATGGATCATTCGCCGTATAGTCCAGACCTAGCACCTAACGATTCCTTTTTATTTCCACGTGTAAAGAATAAGTTACGGGGTTTACGTTTTACATCGGCCGAAGAAGCGGTTGGCGCATTTAAAAATGAAATAAATAATCCAACCCGGGAAGATTGGAGAACATGTTTTGAAGATTGGTTTTCACGAATGCAAAAATGCATGTGGAGGGAAATGCTTTGCAAAATTGTAAATAAATTTGTTTTGTCATATATTTTGTATTACATTAGTAGGCTCAGCAGAAAGAGAACAGCCATCGAAATAAAAAAAAGTTGCAGCAAACGGATAGAATTCAAATATTACTATTTACAAGTTACAACGGTATATAAAATTTCAAGAAACATCTAAAGGCGCTAGGACGATTTTTTACATTAACCACCAGAAGTAATAGTAATTTTAACATTCTGCATATTGCACAATAATATTTTGTAGATACATGTTAGCACGTTTTGGTTATTATCTTATCTGTGAAGTTCTACTGTAATGTACGGTTTATGATTTTTGAAATACCCCTTACAACTGTGGCAATTAGAGCAAGAATTATAAATTTCAGTAACAGAGGCTTAAATTCTATTTTAATCTTTGATAACTGGTTTGCATGGGTTATGTTATATTACAGTTTATGAAAATTACCAGCGTAGTTGCAGTCTACATAGCAATTATACACATAAAACCAATGAAAATAAGAACACTGAATAAAAGTCGCGATGTGTATACGTTTTGCAAAATACAGCAACTTTTATTTACAGCGTTCTTTCTTCTTTCATTTTCCCAGATGCTCATTAAGCAGAATTTTCACGCAAATTGAAAAAACTGGCAGCGCCACTGCGGCATTTCAAAAGAAATGCCTACAAATATATTTCGTCAATTGATTTTGAATTATGGGATGATCCAAGTTTCTTTTTGACATATGAATTTATTATGTTCTTAGGCTACTTGTAAAAGAAACTCCTGCTTTAAAACCAATCAAGTTCACCCTCAAATATCAATAACAAAATAGACAAAATATATTAACCCGCATTATATATAAATTACAAATTAATAGTAGTAAAAGAAAGGTTCAAATTGTCCTCCATGGAATGCATAAAATATACAGGGTGATTCTAAACATGGACGTAAAACTTTAACCATGTATAGCTGAAGTTATTTAACCCCAAAATATCCTAGTCTTTTTGTATTCGGCACCGGTACGGAGGTATGGTGCTTCAAAGTTTCTTTACATCAATTCACTAAAATGTAAATAACTTTTTTGCTTCTGGTCAGATTTCACCCATTTTTGATTCACAACTATACATTTTTCTTGACAGCAAATTAAACTTTGACTGTTAGCAAAATAACGAAGTAATCAAAATCGCAAAAGAAACAAAGATTTTAGATACGTGTTAGTGAATAGAGGAAAAAAAACTTTCCATTCCAATACCTTCCTATGGGCGCCGAAATAAAGAAAATTATTAGGTGATTTAGGGGTTAAATATCCACAAATTATACGTGGTTAAAGTTGTTCGCACATCGCCCTGTATATGTAACCTCTTTAAAATGTCCGAATACACAATGGTTTTCTTTATACATTAGAAGAATTCTGATTCTATGGAGTCACAACTAATACTTGTGTGGAAAAAGTAGTTTAAGGGTGCAGTACTAAATTGTTTTTATTATTACCCAAATTTTCAATTGTATACTTTCCGTAAATTTCGTGAATACCTCACAGTAAATGAAATTTTTTAAGATGGTTTAGTGCCATCTCATAAATTCAATTTGATTTAACCACACTGGTGGAAAAAGAAAGAAGCAATAACCACTTCATTCCTAAAAAGAACCTTGCTGTTTAATTTTATCCTCAAAATTTAATGTGCTTGTTAACTATTGACAGTGAGAGCCCGCAGTAGTTAGAGAAGTAGGCTCCGAGGTCGGAAGTTTGCCTACTTCGGTAGTTTATTGGTTAGCACACTTGCCTATAGATCCTAGGGACGGGTGTTCGATTCTAGCGAGATCAGTGAAATTTTTCTGACGGGGAAAATTTTTAAAGCAGGCCTTCGGTCGGATGATATGTTAGAATCACTATTGTGATTGAGACTTCTTCAAAAAAATAGTGAAGAAGTAAAGTGAGCCAAACAAGGTCTGAATTCAAAGAGTTGCTTGGAAAACCGCGTTCTAGACCGCTCTAAATAAAAACCAACCCCAACATTTTGGTAAAAATTATAAATAAAAATAACAGAAAAAACTATCGAACATAATCTCGTTGTCCCTCCACAGAGAGACACAATTTTAAAAACGGTTTTGTTTTCAGTTCCTATAAAACTAAAATTCAGGGCATTCTTGATACAACAAGAGAAAGTAAAAGTGATAAACCGCATAGTTTGAGCCTAATCCTCCGTTTACGGGTTTTCCGACTCTCTAAATCCAAGTTGAGCAATGTTCAGGATGACAATGATGTTATTCTCTTCAAAGCTATACATCTGCACCCATCGAGATCTTGCTAATCATTTATAATTGAAAAAACTATTTAATGAACATATAATACCAATACCTGCTTGATTAAAACATTTCCTAAATACGTTCGAATAGATTGATGCTACTTGTTTTCTTAGCCTTCCAGAACAGTCCAAATACCGTACATTTGTCGCGATTTATACCATTACTCTGTACAGGGTAGGAGAATTAACGACATAACAACGTTCAACTGATTTAATTCCACGCTTATCTTAACCCCTTTCCACTCGTTATCCTCACAACCGGATGGAAACACAAATAACCAAATGCGTCCAAAGATAAATTTTCAGCACCAAATTTGCACGGAAACCAAAGTTGTCTAGAACGCATGCGATAGCAATTTATCAGGAGCACATTTTGCTGCTACACGTCTGATAGATCAATGCCAGTGCCGGATTGACTTCAACTTGTAACAAATTTTCTGTTGTTGCCCGTTAGATCTTTAACTGATACAGCAATATTACATAAAATTTTGTGGAAGACCTCTGTAAAAGAAATGGGTTTACAAACTTAATTGGCAATTATAGCAGGAAACGTGTTTCGCCTGCACTCTAAATTTTCTTATAGTATAAATGCAATGCACGCGGAAAACCAGTCTGCAACTCAACAACATACTCCTGGAAAATGTAGTTAATGGCGCGGTTAATGTAACCTACGGAGTTTGGTCACGTCTGTGGTACTTACACTTGAATCAGGAAGGTTGTATTTATGGTCTAAAAAGTCCTTCCTGCTCAGATGAAATTAGAAGACTCTTTTTGTTTATTTTAAGTGCGGTTTGTTCTCGCGGACTGGTGGCTTTTGTTCATTTTTTATTTTACTGTTTAATTACAGAGGTTGTAAACCGAAAATTTTCAAGGTAACGATATTATCCACATTTATTTTCTTTTTAAAAGTATTTTTAAATAAATCAAGATTAAAATACAAATAACTGGTTCTGTTTAAGGCGGAATATTTTATATAATCTTCTATAAATTTATTGTTTAAATGAAATAACACACAGCCTTGTTCTAAATTTATGTTTAAATACAACCGATATCAGGGTATATGGGAGATATGTAGGAATGATGATTGCCCTTGCAGCTTATACCGAAGCAAATAATCAAAACGTTACACATTACAATATTAAGACAAATATAAGGCAAAAATAAGCTAAGCAGAATAAGTAGCAGTGAAATATGGGTCCCATACCACAAATTCGTTCAGAGGTACCAAAAGGACAATCTGAAATGGTACTTAAGGATGGAACCAAAGCTATATGTCAACCTTTAGCCGATGTCATAAAATGGATACTGACTTTTCAACGAAAACTGCCGAAGCCCCTATATTAAGAATATGAAAACAGCTTTCTTTTAGTCAAAAGACTAAACTCTACAAGCCCATATAAAAAGGAGGAGGGCTGAGGTAATGGGCATGCAACCCATTTCTTCTAAAAATTGGTAGTACAAATAATCCTAGGAATCTAGCGACAGTAAATTCCAGGTTAAGGGTACAGTATGGGCAAGATACGACAATGTTGACTTGGTTCTCCCATGTTGCCAGTTCTAGGCAGTAAGTCACAGTTTAAGGCTCTAAGTTTACCCAAATAAACATGTAAGGCAGCCTTGAGCAAGGTATTAGCAGATAAGCTGCCTGCAATACACAGGAACCATTTATTTTGATTGACGGTTGAACGTTTAATTGAAAACAACTTTCTAGGGTAATATGGTAATACAGTATTACCAATTTAGTACTGTATAGTATACAGTACTATCATATTTCTCTCTTCGCTCTTGTGGTATACGGTGTATAATGTAAGAGCCCGTATTGTACTCTTAGCCTAGAATTCACTATAGGAAATCGGAGTCAGTCAGAGGTACATTACGGATATCTTATTATGTTGTGCCATATGCCTCATACATCGGAGACAACTTCCAATTAATGCTCAACAACGCTTGGCCCCACACAGCCAGCATAGTGCAAGAATACCTAGACGACGTTGGTATTCCTGTAATGCAATGGCCAGCCAGAAGTCCCGACTTGAATTCGATTGAGCACCTCTGGGACATTCTCGGAGGACAAGTACGATCCCTTTAACAACCCCCTGCAACTCTTAACGACTTAGGGAATTCATTACTGGAAATGTGGGATAATCTTGAACAAGAGCAGTTTGTTGTGGTAATTTC
>JABXWE010006648.1:0-21962 GCA_014611495.1 Limonius californicus | reverse complement strand
AATCAACGAAGAACCCATATGCAGGCTATGTGGCGAGGAAGAAGAAACAGCCTCTCACATAATTTTCCAATGCGAGGCGCTAGCTCGCAGAAGACATCGAATCTTCGAGGGCATCAAACCCAACGAGATACAACCGCAAGCCAGTCTGATCAAGAAACTCCTAGACCTGATAAAGGGGACGGATCTTCTTGACAGCAACTAGCGACAGTAGGGGATACACAATAGGCCCATGAGGCCGCAGTGTTAAGGGCAGTAATAAACCCCCCCTCAGTAAAATCAATCAATCAATCAATCAAATATGGAAATATAAAATCGAACTACCGAGTAGGCAGTTGCTTTACAATTCCATTCATTGTATATGAAAGTTGATGTTTATTTTCTGTTTGTAGCCCTTGTAAATTAGGTCTACTCGTAAAGGACAGACCCTTCACAAAAAATAAACACGTGCGAAGGAACGGCCGTTCCCAAAATCAGTGAGGCGTGATTTCCAAACGCCAACTAAAATTCATTAGCAGTTACATTTAACATGAAATATATATGCGAGTATAGAATAAAAATTATTAGCATAATGTCCCAAAGTTCAACTGTCTGTAATAATATAAACATAATCGCAAACGCGGTCCGCTACAGTAGATATTTCTTCACATATTAATGTCGCTTTCATAATCATGGGAAATCTCTGTTTGATGGTTTTGCTGCCATAGCATATTCCAATCATAGCTACTGTTAATAATGTAATTAGCAATTTGCTGTAACAAATTGCGCACATCAAATGTGTATCTACTTCCTTAAAATACAATTTCATGACTATGACAATGAAAAGTAATTTGAAACACCAATTTTATCCACTGACAAGTTAAACACAAATGCAATTGTAAGTGAAACATAAACTTAGAAAGTGAAGTTTGGATGCGCCATGTTTGGGAGAGATTTAGGACGCGGTTTTCTATATTTTGTCTTCGTAGACTTAAATAAATTAGATATAGCAACACTAGCGCCTCTGTCCGTCTGGAAAAAATGAAAAACCTGGTTTCAAATATTTAATTACGAGTAACGCTTTTATCTTGTAGGGTTATCTATTTTGTGACACCAACGTATGGTCAACCAATGCCGTCTAATGATTTTATAAACAGTCCAGAACGTTTACTACCCGAAACTATGGACTGCATTTCCGCGGAAACTAATGCTCGGAATCCGAAAATAAAAACACTACTGTAAAGCAAATGTCTTCTTATACCTACTCCTTGCCATTTAAAATATTTAGTGTGAAAGTCACCCCAATTTTGTTTTGATATCTTCAACGGAAATAGCCGTATTACATGCTCCCCTGACAAATTTAATATGTTCGGGCGTTTTTCAAAGAATTGAGGTTTATTAATGCAAAACACGCCTGTTTCCTTTTCGGTGGGCCAACCTGTATACAAAATAGAGACAATACCATACATTTAAATATGTAAACGGATGTTCAACATTAAAACTATTTGATCACAGTACGTTGCTTATTAATTTTAAGGTGCAAGTTAGGTAGGCAACCCGTTTAACATTAAGTTTATGGGTTTGCCTAACTCGCTCGCTTAATTTACACCGTACCGATTAATCGGAGCATACGTTGATGATGGTCTACTCTAGCTGGCAACATGCGTTATTTCTTTTCTATTTCAATATTCTTCCAAATTTTTTGAGCTTTCTAATTTCCTATTATTAAAATAGAAGGATCTGGCAGATATCTGAGCCATGCTATTTTTATATAAATAGGTTTTAATCAGCTTAAGTTTACCGAATGTGCTTTTTGCAATAGCAACGGTTACAGGTGTTGCCAATAAAAGCAACATCACTGATTGCAACCTGTTACAGTGACGCATTGAGATTTACGTTCGTTTTTGTACATATTTTGAAGCATAATTTTCTTCTATTATTGTGATATAGTATGATGAAATAAAATAAAAATTCAAATTTAAGCAGGTTTGTTCTTGTCTTTGCGAACTCCTTAAAGAAATTTTAATTAGTGATTTAACGATCTAAACTTTTGCTGCATAGTGGGATTGTGCTCCCCATAGTTACGCCACCACTGGTGTGGTTTATCTTCGCATTAATTTGCCTTAGGTTTTAAATTTGCGGCAACCTGTCCGCGTTGTTTCATTTTGCCAGCAAGGTTGTTGTCTACAATATTTAACGCTGTCAAAAAAGCCGTCAGCAATTCTCTTTGTAAAATCAAGCTGGCAACATCGCATTGTAGGTAATCTGGCAACAGCGGCAGTTCCCAATTACTTTAGTTTCCTTCAACTAATTTACGTGTCATCATCTTTTTATTTAAGAAAAACGAGCGAAAAATTGCAAGTAACGCCATACAGCTGATTATTACACCTGCCACACCTATACCAATCAGTAACAGGAGTATTGTTGAGTGTGTGTGTGCCTAAGAATAATCACAATGAATACTGGTATGTAACTTTCAAGTATTATTTATTTTATGATGTACTTTGTTATCGTTTACTCTACATGAGGGGTTTCCTAAAGTGTGTGATTTATCATTTTCAGATACAATGTTTCTGGTTAAGAAGTTTTGATAAATTTCATGGTATTTCCTATTATGTTGCAAATTAAAAAAAACATGTAGGGGTAGAAAAACCAATTAAATCACTTCCTGAGATAGTAACAACAAACGTCTTTAAAAATTAGAACTATATTTAATATTGATGTGGTGAAGACAACACTGTTTCCTCAAACAAGAAGTTATAACCTCAAAATGTTTTCATCTACACGTAGTTTTTGAGCACTGTTTTCTATTTACCGATGAAGGAGCGTTTTTATTTACATGAAGTGGATGTTTTATTTGCCTTTGAAGTTCGTATTAAATTAAACCTTTAATTTTTACAGGGTGGGGCAGAAGTTGGGAACTGGGTTTGTTGAACTGTCGTGTCATTATGATTCCTTATATCGAAATTTCTTAATTTATATAATGTTAGATAGTTTACTTATTGGTTTTTAGAAGTAAACATGTATAATATTTGCGTCTTTTCTATTAGCAAATACGTTTCTTGTGTGAACTGTTTTAAATAAAGTAAAGAAATGGCAAACTGAAGTCCTTTCAAGGAGCGATTCCAATACATTTCTTCACTTTTGAAAAAAATATATGTTTAACAGTAAGTAATTAACTCTAATAAGTATACGAATTGTAACAGCATGTAACAGCTTTCAGGAAAAACTAGTTTCGTGCATTAGAAATGTTTGTGTTAGCACGTGTATGGCATCTATTGTTGATTTGCCTTTCCGAAATCCTTGTTGACACTGTCCGAATTTTGCTTCTGCGTATATGTTCAGTCTGTTCCTTAGAATCGAAGTTAGAATCTTGTATGTAGTGTTTAGTAACATGATGCCTCTGTAGTTATTACAGTTAGCTGCATCTCCTTTTTTGAAGATTGGGGCTAGCAAACTTTATTTCCAGTCAGTTGACATTGATTCTTCTTTCCATATTTTTGTTACTAAGTTATACATGTATATTAACAATGTTTCACCTCCATATTTTATAAGTTCATTGTTAATTTCGTCAGGGCCTGATGCCTTATTTCACTTTAGTTGTGTTACTACATTTGTAAATTCTTCATAAGTTGGCATTTTTGCTTCATGGTCTTTTGTCTCCGTTAAGTCTTCTTTTCCTTCGTTTAACCTTCCCAGGTTTTTAAAAAGTTCTTTGAAGTGTTTTTCCCATTCTCTTTTTCCTATTTTTGCGAATGCTTTCTTTATTTTGTTCTGTTGTTTTACGTATCCAAATAGTTTTTTGTTATCTTTGTTATGTTCTTCTACTTCTTGCATCTGGTTATCAATCCATATGGTTTTCTTCTTTCTGCATAATTTGTTTGTTTCTTTTCTTGCCTCTCTATATTTGTCTAGCTCTCTCTCGTCTTCTGTTTGTATCCATCTTTGTCTTGCTTTGTTCTTTTCTTCAATTTTTTCTTTGCACTCTTTGTCAAACCAACTGTCTTTAACTGCATGCTTTCTTTCTCCTAGGATCCTTTCCGTCGTATGTAGTATTGTGTCTTTTATATTCTGCCATTCTTCTTCTATACTGGCTTTTGCCTTCGTTCTTAAGTTCTCTTCTATAGTCTCAATATATTTATTTTTGACATCTTCTTTGTTCAGGTATTGTGTGTTCCATTGTCTTCTGATTTTTTCTGGTTTCCGATGTTTTACTATTTTCATCTTTACGTTTGCAATTACCAGAATGTGGTCAGAATCGGCGTTTGCTCCTCTATACGATCTTACGTCACTCACGATGTCCCGACACATACTTGTACTAAATTATAATAATTCTGTGTGCTCAAAAATTTTAAATAGTTACAAACAAATAATTCAAAATACCATGAGTTTCGAAAAATAATTACATAATGGTTGGCCATTTAAAATAAAAGTAATGTCAACAGCAAGCTTTAATAGTATATTAAAACATGAGTTACAGAAGGCAACATATTCAAGCACGAATCCGAAATTCGCTCACGAGCCGCGTAGCGGTGAGTGTCCGAACGCAGGAGTGCTTGAATGGTCTTCTGTAACGAGTTTTTTATACTATTTTCTCTGTTTCGACTTCCATTTACATTATTTAAATTTTTTTATAAAATTAGTTGACAATTTCTAGGAAACTTTTGGTAGAATATAGTTAGGTTGGCAGCAATTATTTGTGTTTATCAGTTGTGGGAATTCGACGTCTCAAAGTTTATTTAACACGATATCGACATTATAGTTTAATGCAAAATATATCAATTTAAATTCCGCAGGGCGCGATAATACTCAAATCTGATAAAGTCTTTCAGCAAGGAACATACACTTAATGTCAGACCGCAAGCACACCAATCGCTGACAACAAAATGCCACTCAAAATCGTTTAAGAATGAACTCCATTCTAGTCTTAAAAGTAGTGCGAGAATATTGTTATTCTAATGCCGAAACAGAGAAAATTCATTAACTGTCATCACTGTTGTTGTTGTCATAAGTTTATATTGAAAATTCAATTAAGTTACAATAATAATGGTTTTTTACAATAGAACACAAAACATTTATGATTGAATCATATTTTCGAAATGGTGTTCGAAAGAACGGCGAATGGATTTACAGTGCGGTACCATGTTTAGAGGAATTTCGGCAACAATTTCCATATATTGCTGTCTTTGAAGGAGATTTTTACAGCGCACTTAGAAGATGCGTTGAAGTATTCCGAGATACAGGGAGCATTACTCATAGAGATAGATAGAGCTGGAAGGCCAAGAGTTCGTACTCAAAATACAGTTGATGATGTTCGTCAACGTTTGAACGAGCAACCCACTACATCACTACGTACACTTTCGCAAGAGACTGGTTTATCATTAGGAACTTGCCATACTATTGTCAAAAAAGATTTAATGCAGTTCCCATACAAAATGCTTGCTTTACATTAGTTGCTGCCAGCAGATCACAATAGGAGATTTTTGTATTGTTAGTGTTTCCAACAAAATTTAATAAACAGCGACGAATTGCTAAATTTAACGTTTTTTCCTGACTAGGCCTGGTTCACCCTTTCGTGGTATATAAACTCACAAAATATGAGGTTATGGAGTGCTGCAAATCCGCATACTTTTCGCGAATCTTCCCTTCACCCGTTACAAGTTGGTGTTTGGATTGCTGTGTCTCGAAGACGTATTATCGGACCCATATTTTTCCACCAAACGGTTACTGCTCGGAGATACCGTTATATTGTACGTGAATTTATTAATCAGCTTCATGAGGATGAGCTCCAGCAGGATGGCGCGACGGCTCACACCGCTCAAGAGACCGTCAATTACCTTCGTGAATTTTTTGACGATCGTTTACGTTTAAATCCAGAATTTCCACCTTGATCACCAGGGTTGACTATATATAAAAATAATGCTTACAAAACCCATATTCACAACATCGAGGAACTGCAAAACAGAATTTTTTTTTCGCTCCCTGGGTCCGTCTACCCTTGGTTCTGGAGACACTTCAGCCAATAAGGCTTATTGTGTACCCCCTGGTATTTGCTCGCACCCAGTCCGTGATCTTACTTCCCTGTACCAAGGCGTACAGGCCACTCACGGGGTGCGTATTAAAGTCCTCCAGTTCCATGTATGGTTGCCCGAATATGCGCTGTCTTTTTCCAGCCAGCGCATTACAGCTGCATAGGATGTGCATTGCGGTTTCTGGTGCCTCACTGCAGAGTCTGCATGTGGGATCACCATCAAATTTCTTGATCCTGATCAGGTGATCCTTGACAGTCATGTGCCCTGTTAGGAGGCCCTGTTAGGATTTTTAGCTGCGTCCTGCTTAGCTTAAGCAGTTCTATTGCTTTATGCCTGCAAGGTCCTTTAATGAATGCCTTGCTATGGGTTAACCCTGGTCTGGCTAGCCAGTAGGTTTTATGCTGGTTGCAAATCCAGTCGCTGATTACGCTACGGATTGCATATCTTGATACTCCCAGTGCAGGTTCAGGCCCGTAAAACGGACCTGCAGAGCCCTGCCTTGCGAGTTCATCTGCTTTTTCGTTTCCTACGATCCCACAGTGGCCCGGCACCCAGAGCAGCCTCACGGTGTTCTGTCCTGCCAGGTCGTTGAGTACTTCGTAGAATTCCCAGACCAGTCTGGATGAGGCCTTGGAGCTTGAAAGTGCTTTTAGGGCCGCCTGGCTGTCCGATAGGATGTAGATACGTCTACCTACGTAGGCCCTTCTTTTGTTTTCCCGCGCACATTGAAGAATCGCGTATATTTCCGTTTGAAAAACGGAGGTGTACCTGCCAAGTGCAAAGCTGTAACTTTGCCTTGGCGTTACACCGTGTATGCCTGCACCAGTTCCCGTCTCGGTTTTTGAGCCGTCTGTGTACCAGATTAGGCTTCCAGGAGGAAAGTCCGGCCCAGGAGATGTCCAGACTGTTCGCTCCTGAATTATGACCTCAAAGAGTGTGTCTGTTAGGTGTTTTGACGGCATATGGTCCGTTCTCATGTCAAGCATGGGACCTCCAGTGCTGTCAATTAACCTCGTGTGTTCAGTGTCTGCTCGTAGATTGAACTGTGCACTCTGCAATCTATATAGTCCCAGCCTAGCCCCCCCTAATCACCAGGTGAAGGGGGGGGGAGGTCAAGGAGAGTTTCCATTGCAGCGGTGGGCGTAGTTCTCATTGCCCCCGTAATTCCTAGACAGGCAAGCCTTTGAATCTTGCCTATTCTTAGTTTTGCTGTTTCCTGCTTAACCTTGGGCCACCACACCAAGGCTGCATAAGTTATCGCAGGTCTGACCACTCTGGTGTACAGCCAGTGCACCATGCTTGGTCTTAAACCCCACGATTTGTTGTAGGTGCGTCTGACTACCGCAAGGGTAATCTCCGCTTTCCTTATAACTTTCTCAGTGTGCTGGTTCCAGGTAAGCTTGGAGTCCAGAATTACCCCCAAGTATTTTACCTCTCCCGTTAAATTGATTGCTTGACCGGCAAGAAGGAGGGGACATACTCCCCCTAGATTCCTCCTTCTCGTAAAGGGTACTATGGTGGTCTTTTGAGGACTGACCTTCAGGCCTTCCCTTTCTGTCCACCGGGTTACTACGTTCAGGGCCATTTGCATACGTTCCTTGACCGTATTTATGAATTTCCCTTCTACTAGAATGACCAAGTCATCCGCGTATCCAAGGGATGAGAAGCCTTCGTTGCTGAGGTTCACCAGCAGTCCGTCATGACAAGGTTCCATAGCAGGGGGGGGAGAAACCTCCCCCTTGCGGACATCCCCCTGCCACCCGGACCGCCAGCGTCTCGTCCAACGACGTGTAGACCACTCTCCCTCTTAGCATGCAGTCTATCCATCTGCAGCAGGTCTCCTCCAGACCAAGATTTCTCATGACTGTTGAGATCGAGTTGAATGATGTATTGTCAAAGGCTCCTTCTATGTCCAAGAATGCCCCTAGAAGAATCCCTTTGGTTTCCAGCGCTTTCTCCGCCCTTCTAACAAGGTGGTGAAGTGCTGTGCAAAACAGAATTACGGAACAGTGTGCCAATATAACTCCTCAAATTTTTATAAATGCTTCTAATAGTATGAAAAGACGAGTAAATTTGTGTCTGCAGGAAAACAGTGGTCATTTTGAACAGCTTCTTTAGTTTTTTATGTTTATTTTTCTGTTCCTGTGAAATAAAAAATATATAATTTCCAATTTTAATGATTACCTACTAGTTATGATTCGTTTAATATTGTAGTAATTTAGTTGTTACTGTCATCGTCTAAATTGAAATAATAGAACTAATTTCTTCAAAAATTGATTTATTTACATTTACTATGCAACTTAACCTAACATAACACTGCCGGTTAGGTACTGGCGCTTGCGCTAGATGGCGCTAGAAAGGCTGTGCCTAAACGTCAATTGGTATATAAAGCTTGCATTGGACAGTATTTTATTATTCCATGGCCAACCGTTATGTAATTACTCTTTGAACTCACGGTATATAATTTATAAAGCCACTTTAAATTTTAATTTTTACAGTTATGAAGTAGCTTTGACAATACAATTTCATGTAAGTGGTTTGGCACTGTTACTGGAGACACTGGTAAGTGCATAAAGGGCTTGCAGTGGGCCCTTGAAAATTGATTCATCTTGAAAAGGCAAATTATATCACCGAATTCTGCAGGAAAAATACTAAAATTAAACCAAATAAAAAACTTAGCTATAGGCGATTCAAGCTAAGCAATACGCCCTCTGGCGGAATTGTGATGAACTCTGAAACACAGACGCGAGTGACAATTCCAATATAATCATTTGGTTTTAATAAATTATTGTAAGCTACATTCGTGTATTGTAAAATATATTTAAGCAACTAAAACGTCAATACTTGAAGAATGGAGTTTCCCCCAAAGAAGGAAAGCAATGACAAAACGTTTTGCATGTTTAATTGCGATTCTAAAAGCAAAAGGTGCCGTAACCTAGCTTTTCATTATTTTCCAAAAGTAGGAGCTAGAAATGTTGCAGTAGTGAACATATTTGGCCTAACTGAAATAATTGACCGCAGGATCGTTTAACCATTCGGGATAGAATCCTTCTGACTTTCATTAAGTTGAAAAATATCTCGTCGTATGTTGTTTTAAGCCTATTGTTTGGTGGTTCATCTTCACAAACGTGTAAACCCATATTTTATACTATGTTGAATGTTCTGTACGTAGTACTTAGTCGTACAATTTATTTTTCTACGCGTGATGAAATTTTAGCAAATCTACCTACATGTACATATCAGTAAGTTTAAAAATGTTAAGAGTCGTTATTGATTGTACAGAAATTTTTTTACAATGTTCTAATTGTCTGTGTTGTCGAATTCGAACTTACTCGCATTATAAATAATATAATATAATATAAATAATAATTATAAATAAATTATTGTCACTCATAATTACGGCCAAAATCGAACAAGAACAAAAATACACACATTCACTAAACCACTACTACACTGCACAAAGATTTATTTACAACCTGCTGGCGAGTGAGACTGTGTTTCATCTAAAACAGCTGATTGTGTGCGCGCGGGAAAAGTTAATTTGAATCGCCTATTGTAGACTGTTCTCATGAGCAAGATGCAGATGGTGAATCTGAACTACTTACTCAATTTATATCTACAATTAATATTGCTCCTATTGTCTACGTAAACTTACTTCTCATTTGCTTCTAACAATTATCTACGAGGAGTGTTGAAATTTAAAAAGGAAATAATATATGAAAAGGGTATTATATTACAATGATGAAAATTATATTACTTTTCGATGTAGTCCCCCTGCCTAGCGATGCATTTCCACCACCAATCAGGAAGCTTTCTAATACCTTCCTGGAGGAAGTTTTTGGGTCGCATGAGTATCCATTCGATAACATCGTTATTTGACTGAAATCTTTTCCCGGCAAAAAATTACTAAAGTGGGCCAAACAAATAAAAATTGGCGGGAGCAGGAACAGGATTACATGCTGAACGCAGAAGAAGTTCCCGCTGAAGTTTGTTTATAGATTCAATTGTTCTTGCAGCGGTATGAGGGCGAACATTGTCTTGGAGAAAGGAAACAGAACTTTGTCCTCTCTTCCACTGGATCCTGATCACCTTACCTTTATCGCACAATAGAATAATCAACATCATCATCATCATCATTGATAGCCTCTTCGTCCCACTGCTGGGCATCGACCTCTTCTCTGCCACGTGTAATTCATCAGCGCTAAGGTAGAAACACGGGGGACCTACAGTTTAACCTCGAATCCGAACGACTGGTCGAATACTACTCTGCATTAATTGTACGATGTTCTGTAAAAAATCAACAACCAAAATCAAAATGTTGCCATTACTTTAATAGCTTACAATACAGTTTTCACCTTCTTGACTGTGGAAACGTGGCGAGACAGTACTGCATGCTTGCACGTTTTGACTCGGGAGTAAAATAATGTATCCAGGTTTCATCAGTGGCCATATTTGAGTATAAACATTCATCTCCATCTCTCTTATATCGCTGTAGTAAAGAAGAAGCGATTTGTAAACGATTAAACTTGTATTCTTCCGTCAACAAGCGCGGAATCCATCTGGCACTCACCTTGTATTATGATGTCTTTTATACTTCCGACACTAATTTGTAAAGTTTTAAAAATTTAACGAATTGTTACCCATTTGTCTTGCTGAATAAGGGCATTAACGATTTCTTCATTTCCACAATTAACCGAAGCTGCAGCTTTTCCTACAGGAGGCTCATTTTCTACACGAATTCTCCCGTCTCTAAAAGATTTCGATAACACAAACAATGGACTGTTAGAAATAATTGATCGCCGTATTGTGTTCGCAGTTTGTAAGAATTTCATTCGAATTTATGCCTTCATTCGTAAGAAATTATGCGCTGTTCCATGCTGCAATGAAAAGAACATTTTGACAGTGTAACTGTAACTGTCAAAATAGCGAAACAATTGCCATGGATATGTCAACAAGACTTACGGCCAATCTTCAACTAATTTAATTTTTGGAATTGTTTTCTTTTAAGTTAAACATTTCTCGTTAAATTTGAACATTCCTCGTGTTTCAAATAAACAAATGCACTTGTTACAGGGCGTTCTTAAATTTATTTAAGCTGATTACTTACGGGTGCGCTTTTATTTCAATGTGGAAAAAGAGATTCTGGAATCATTGCTTAAAATGGCAGTGGTTTACTATTTCTTCCTAAATACTTTACAACAAATTTTGCTACAAAGACACTTAATTTTACACATGAAACCCTTTTCTAAGTAAAAAAAAGTAGAGTTTCAATTGATCAAGTAATTTTGAACACTCATCGTTTTCTCTTTCTCTATTCATGTAATTGAAGCATATCAGAAACAACGTCAAATCGATGCGCAAACGAGCACTTTTTAGTGTTCATCAGTGATCACAGAGGGCAAAGATGCAAATGTTTTACCACGTTTACCACGTAAAATTTCTCAACGCTAGCCATTCTAAACAAACTTAATATAACTTATAAACAAACAAAAAAAAACCTTCCCGAAAACACAAACTTTAATACAAGCCACGAAAAGATAAACAACATTTGAGGTTATGTAAACAATTATTATTAAAACTTGATAGAATTCTACCTTATCTACATTAAAATTATTATTTTGACAGTTTTCTCACAGATGTCACCGTAATTGGCACCTACTTGCGCATGCTCAGACAGAATTTTGTACAAAATTCTATACGGTGTGTTACAGGCCTTAGAGTAAACTTGTACCTGTAAAAATAGCTGAAACCGTGGCAGGAGTCTGCTCAGTGAAATACTTTGTATGTCCTCGCGTCAACAATTCTGTTTGTTTATAGTTTGCTTTAAAAATAGAGAACTGCCCTCTCTAGTTAGCAAGCCGTGCTCTAGAACAATTTTATTGGATGCGTATGACAACAAAATAAAATACAAATGTGTACAGGGTGTTAATGAATTGCAGGGACAAACTTCTAGGGCACAAACATTTTTTGTTAGTAAATGTATTGTTACGGGCCAATCGAGCTTTTTCGACGACCCGTAACCAGCTTGATGGAAAAAGGCCTACAGCTTAGCTCAGAGGAGTAGGGGGAGTTCGTGAAAATCGCTTATGGGAGAAAATCATTAGTTGTGTACAGGGCAAGTCAAAATAAGTGGGCGCCACCTTCCAAATCCAGCTGTTTGTAGGTCCTCGTGGAAGGCCGAGAAGCCAACAGCTTACGGGAACTGAACCTACCTTTATTGTGCCTCCGCCTATATATTTAAAGCTTGCAAATTTCTTACACCAACAAGTACAAAAGACACAATAAGAGACAGTGAACTTTAAAACACATATAATGAAATTATTGGTAACGACGGTACAACAAAAATGACAAGCAAAAGTGATTTGATAATTCTAAAATTACAACAGCATAATTTGAACTTAAAAAAAAAGGGAACTCGCCGCCCATGGCCCACGGTATTTAAAATCTATTAATTCTGCGTGGTCAGTGGCGTAGAGTTTACAGGAAAAATACAGCATAAACAAAATTCCTTTTTACAGATATTTGTGCAAATAAAAAAGATTTTCGACTGAAGGTCGCTTTTTTTTTGGTTTAACAAGACAAAGTTTAATTCCGCCAAATTTTGCAAGTCGCGCGCAAGTTTTGTTTCACACACACAAAAACTGGTCTGTTTTACCTTAACTTTCGCTGCAAGGCAGGCACAATTCCGGGAGGGTTGATTTCAACAGGCTGCTAACATTGAACGCAGGACAGGACTCTTCGATGGTATAGAAAAAAAATTAGCTGCAGAATGACGGGAGCTGGCCTTCGCAATTTAATCCGCCCAACGGCGAACGGTCAATTCACCAAGAATTGGCTTTACCGGGGTTTAATCCAGTGCTTTCTATTAAATCCGGCAGTAGCCGATGGTCTGTTTATTATCCCTTGGTAAAACAGCGAGACGGAACGCATATAACGGATACCTCTCGAAAAAACCCCAAAAGCCGCCCCTGTAGCACTTAACGTAATTACGGTTCCCGATTGATGTAGTTGTCGGAGAACCGGAGCCATCAGAGATCGAAAATTGACTGCCTTAAAAAAGCAACGGGAATCTCCATTCTCGAAAACCATTGCACCACATTTCGAAATGTTACGCAAAAGTTGTAGAATAAAAATTAACACGTGCGACTGCCGAGATCAACACTTCCGAGAATTTGGTCGGCAGAAAATGAGCCCACAAAGAGAACGTTCAAGGGTTTAACGGAACCGGCCTTCCATAACTCAATTTCTAAGACAAACAAAATAGCGAAATTGTGACCAACATTCAAACGGCCATTAAAACAGAATTTCGATTACTGTGAAGCGGCAATTAAATTAGGAAATTAATCCCTATGCAGCGGCAAACCCAAAATGAACATAACTGTATGGTCAAAAGTGTTTCCATTCAGGGGTAGAGCTTCACAAAGATTCTTTAAAAAGCGCCTAAATGTAGGCAACTCAATTTCCTACCTATTATTTGTTTCCATAACGACGGAAATTAATATAGGATAAATAAAATTTTTCAAATAGTTGATTTTTACTTTGTAATTTTGGTTTTTTTCTATTGCTTAGTTTTGAAACATTTTGTTAATTAATTTATTTTAAATTTAATTTCAATTTCAAAAGTGGGAAAGAGGGCTTTATTATTAATTTCCGTCGTTATGGAAACAAATAGTAGGTAGTAAATTGAGTCGCCTACATTTAGGCGTTTCTCAAAGAATCTTTTAGAAGCTCTATCCCAGCAAGGAAACACTTTTGACCATACATTTATCAACAAAAAATGTTGGGTTTTCGTGTATACTTTAAGCCCTAGAAACTTGTCCCTGCAATTCATTAACACCCTTTATATTTCTGAAACTAATGATGTATTAAAGTAATATCGAGTCCGGCTGACAACCAACAAATGACCTGGTTTTCGAGTACATCACACAGAATCAAACCAAATGACATTACGAATATGTGAGGTTATATTCTTGTTGTTGGGACATGGAGTAAGCACCAAACTCTCGAAATTATTCGAAAGTATGTTGCGCAGTTCCGCTCTTTTAAAAACCTTTTGAATAGTACATAATAGTGCGTTCGTGCGTTCACATTGTAGGTGATTTTTTAGCTTAATTACAACAAAGAACAAACCAAAATACTGCAATCACTTTTAGGGATCACGGTATTTAAATTACATGATTAAAAAAGATTTTGTCTTATATTAAGAAAGAATTATTTAGTATAATTTTGGAAGTACAAATATAATACATCATTTTGCTAATGAGATTGGTAGCTACTAATGTCTGTGTTTTTTTTTTCTACAGCAGCTCTAAGCAAGGACATCTTGGAAAAGTTCCGAAACACCTTTATTGCCGACAACAAGAACATTTTAGCACAGAATGTGTGTTCAAGAACAGATCCATTTGAAGTCTGCCTATCAAGAAAGCAGTTTGAGGAAGTCCAGCATGTATTTAAGTACAAGGTGAGTGATTTATGCCGCCATAAAAGTAATCTGAAAAGAGTTTACCTTTTGAGTATTTATACATTTAATTGTTTTATACTTGCAATGTTTTGGAAGCTGTAACTGCTTCTGTCGTCACGCGTCGCCGTGAGGAGGAAGATTTTTCCTCATATGCTTTCATTTTACTAATATGCGCTTGAACTTTACGGGAGTCGAACCCGCGACAATATCGCGTTTTGGTTTGAAACCTGGACGTTGTACCACTAAACATTTGAAATGGGCTACTTGGCGAGTGTCAATGATTCAATTAGTTTGTTAGAATTGTTATAAAATACTCCATTCGAGAAATACACCCGGTGTCAGAGTCATCATGTAGGTTTCAATTTTGTTGGTACACTTCGTAACACATACAGTAATATAACTTAACTTTATAGCTAAGTAGATTTGTTACCGGATTAAGCAACTATATTTAAAAAAAAATCTACGGCGCTTATATCAGGGGGTAACACCCAGCATAATCAGATCAGCATTGTCGCATGACTGGCTGGATGATTATTTTCCCGAATTGGTTTAGCCAAATATGTTTTAGAGCCCTGTGGAGCTTAACAGGACCTGCTTAGAGGTTGTGTAATTTCGGACGGCCAATGATTTGTGTTTAATGTATCTTGTTTGCCAGGATAAGAATATTCCTTGCTTAATTCTTGTGTACTTGGCGAACTATAAGCACTAGGCCAAGGCTTGCTTGAATTATGTGTACTATGGGGCGGACAAGGATTTGTTCTTGAGGTATCTTTTTTGCCACCACAAGAAATTTGTTTATGTACTATTTGCCAACTCATACAAACTAACGTTTTGCAAGACTTTGCAGTTTGCATGTTCAGAGTGATCATAACTCATATCCTAGGTGCGAAGATATTTAAGCCCCTTTGATTAGGTCGTGTAGGACGACGTAGTTCTGGTTGGGCGGGAACGGACGCGGTGAGCTTTTATGGGCAATTGTGTTAAAAAAATTATTGAGGATCACTAGGTAGAACTCATGGCTTTATTCACTATCAGTATACTGGGTGTTCCACAACTTAGTGTACGTAATCTTTAGACCAAATTCTAACAAAGTTATGCCCTAAAGTAAACCGTTTTCAAAATACGGAGTGTTAAATTATTATTTATTAAATAATTACAATTTCAGAAAAGCCAATATTTATTTTAGTTTAAATTCACTATAAATTCTTCAAAATGGCCACCGTTGCTCTTGAGGCACATTCTGGCTCTTCTTAAGGAGATTGGTTGCCCTACGTATGATATTGTTATTGTGAATCACTTCTGCTGCCTCAAAAATGCATCTCCGAATATCTTCAACAGTCTCTGATGGTGTTTGGTATACCATATCATTCATGTGGCCCCACAAATAATAATCTAAACAAGTTAAGTCCGGAGATCCTGGGGCTAGGGGTGCTGTTCTCCTCTACCAATTATAGGTCCTTTAAACCGTTGATTAAAAAATTACACCATGGTGCTGATACCACATACCATGTCTGATCGCCAGAGAGACATCATCTAACAATCATCCCAAATAATCTTCCAGAAAATTTAAATATCTGTCGGCGGTTAAATGGTTCTCAAAAACGAATGGACCAATGAGCATGTTATCAATAATTCCACCCCAAATATTCACTAAAAACCTATGTTGATAATTTGACACTGATTTCGTGTGGATTCTCCAAATCCCAAGAGTGGCTGTTCTTTCTGTTCATTAATCCATTCCTTGTAAATGTTGCCTCATCCGTGAATAAAATTCTATTAGGTAGGTTTCGGTTTTGAATGATCCAGCGGCAAAATTCCATACGACTAGCGAAATCTGTGGGTAAGAGGGCTTGAACAGTCTGAATATGAAATGGATATAAACCATGACGTTTATTGTTCTCCAAACTCGCATTCGTGGTACCATTAACTTGTGCAGATACACGACGAAAGTAGGTGCTGGGATTATTATCAATTTCTCGCAGTATGTTGTCTCACTGTCTTGTACTTGTATTGGACGCTCAGTCGACGGTTTCGGGAAAGTTCCGTGTTCACGTAGGTGGTCGTGCACTCGTTGGAAAACTCGTCGGTCTGGTAGTCGCCGATCTGGAAATCTCAACCCATATTCTCGAGCAGCTGCTACTGAGTTTCCATCAAACAAACCATACATGTAATGGATATCGGCGTACTCACGCGTTGTAAAAGTAAACATTATCAACACTGTTAATAAGCGTAAGCTGAGAAATCAACTTTAAGGTGCTTTACTATTTGACATACAAGTAACTAATATCATTTCCATGGTAACGTAGACAGTTTGTATCAAGTACCACTTAATATCATTTATTGTTTCGGCTGCTTACAACACGCCATAACTTCTTTAATAGTCGATTTAGAGAAAATGACCACTCTCTAGTTTCAACTTCTCTTTCACCTCTCATACACGTAGGTGAAGTAATGACTTCACATCATGGGACACCCTGTATAATTACTTTGCCATTCATATTTTTTATATTTATCTCTATCTGTAGTGTAGTTTGCCAGAACTACATACACTACGTCTACCTGCCTTCATATAAAACAGTAAATCTTTTAGTTCTTCTAGTTTTTCATGAATTTGCCTTTAAGGCAATATCAATTAATTATATCAAGTTTGTATGTAATTTCCCAAAAAAATTAGCTGTTGGGGGAAAATGAATAAAACCATCAGCTATAAGGTAGAATTTTTATGTAGTTACCTCCTACACTTTAGTGTAATTAGCTGGCTAGTATTACTACAAGCACTCAGTATATATATTTGCAAACCATTTGGAAATATGCATATTTTGTCTAAACTCTATTTGTTGAGCATTGAGCTAGAACGTAAACAAACGCTTGACAGGTGCATTGATTTACCGGATGTGTATTTACGTAATATTCCTTGCGTTTCTAAATTAAAGTTCGCGCCGTCAGAATTCTTGTTTAGAAGAATTGGTGGGTGTTTTAAGTAAAGGTATTTTATGGACTTGGGGACATCTGCATTACAAATATTGACGTAAAAACAGTCCGCTGTTAAGTAGTCCAATGCGTGGTTGACAAATAGGTCATCTAAAAGTTTTTTCTGACTTCGGGAGATCTTGGAGAAGACAAAAGTTTTAGTATCCCGAACGAAACTCCTTTAAAAATTCTTTTTGCTGTTGCAACACTAACATCCACTGTTTTAGCAACAAATTGTACAGTGTCAGTCAGTAAAATCTCAGGATTTTCTTCTAACGTCGACTTATACAGTTTTACTATTAATTGTTTTTCATTTAAAGTAGTAGGACGCCCCCTACGATTACACGTTTCTGGAACAAGTTGCTCCATTTTAGCAAAATAAGCACCAGGCACTATACAAACGCTCCGAAAACCGATAAGCACTGCTCAAAAAGTACACGAACTTAACCCGCTAATTACGAGTGCAAAGTAAAGGTTTTGAGCGTCAATTACTCCTTAAGTACTGAGGCATTAGCGTTATCTAGCGTAGACAAATCAGAGCGCGCGCTCGGGTGAGTCAAACACGTGCGTTTGTTGACGTTCTATAATAATAATTTTATCATTGAACTCCAGGCTTATTCTGAAACTAAGGGCCTTTTAAAATTCCCGCCGAATGAGGGGCGTAGTCAATTTGGTGCATTGTGGGGGTGTTTTAGTGGCTGATGAGCTAGCCACACGTCACTTTACTAGTGTTCTGTCATTGTATTCAATTGTATGATAAAAGGCTACGATTGAAAATCCCGCGCGTTGTGATTCGTTTTCTCAATGCCAAAATATACCGTCAAATAGACGAGGTTTAAGGTCCAGGCATATGAAGGAAACCCCAGACACTGGCGTAGGAATTTCGGAGATGGCCGAACAAACGTGCACGACCAGGAGCGAAGTAGAAGACCTTCTGTTGTAAAACGACGAGCTTGTGGAAAAAGTGAAGCAAGAAAATTCGCGAAGCTCGTCGTATCACGATTTTTTGAAATTTTACGGGCGGTATTTCATGTAATTGTCACGAACAAGCTACAATATCATAAACTTTGTGCGAAGTGGATGCCAAAAATGTTGACGGATGTTTACAAAAATCAACGAATAGTTTCTGCACTGAGCTTCCTGCATCGCTACTAAACTGATGGCGATGAGTACCTGAATATAATTTTGATTGGCGACGGGATTTGATTTCGTACACAAACCAAGCAATAATCAATAGAGTAGAAGCATGTAGTTTACCTTAAGCAAACGTTCGAAAACCGAAAGCTTACGGCTCCTATTCTGTGATACAGGAAACAATTATTGTTGTTTGATTTTCTGGAACGTGGCACGACAATAATTGTTGACGTATATGGAGAGACCTTAAGAAAGTTGAGAAGGGCAATTCAGAAAAAGGAGAGGGTTGCTGACCTCTGGGGTCGTGCTTTTGCACTCTAACTCCCGACTGTACGCGGCGGCTCGCTCTGTGCAACTCATTGAGCAATTCAATTTAGAAAATATTTAATCATCTACCATACAGTCTCGACTTAGCGCCGACGACTATCGCCTCTTCCTCCATCTTACGAATTTGTTTAATAGCCTGCGACTGTTTTATCGACGGCGACGACCACAAATATGTTTAAGCACAATACATTTTTTTGCATTTTTATGTTGTTCTTTTACGGCCGATCCGCCCTTAATTTCCAGATATTTATTTATTATTTTATAGATGACGTGGTTAAAAATCTATTATTTTTCACAATTTCTGAAATTTTTGTGTAATTATTTTAAGTTTTCAAATTTACATAAGCATAATTTTGTACTCTTGAAGGGCTGTTGTAATTTACTAAAATTTGCCATTATACATGTGCATGATTTCTGAGAGAACTAAATTTTTCATTGTAAATTGGTAACGTGTATATTACAAATAATATTAATTTTTCAGGTGGAAACAGAAGGAAAGCCAGTAACAAATCAGAAGAGTTCTGGGCGCTGTTGGATTTTTGCGGCCTTGAACGTAATCAGAATTCCATTAATGAAGCATTTTAATGTAGAAGACTTCGAATTTTCTCAGGGTTATTTATTTTTCTGGGACAAAATTGAAAGATGCAATTATTTTTTAAATAATATAGTGGAAACTACTAGAAGAAACGAACCGGTTGACAGCAGGCTTGTCTCGTTTTTGCTGCAAGTAGGTACGCAAATTTTTCTGTTTACGTGGTTACTCTATCGCTATTTTATTAGGATCCAACGTGTGACGGAGGCCAGTGGGATATGATTGTAAATATAATCAACAAATATGGTTTAATGCCCAAAAAATGTTTTCCTGAATCATTTAGTTGCGAGGCTAGTGGGAAAATGAATCAAATTCTTAAAAGCAAGGTAAGCGGGTGAAGCAACTGGTAAGAGTAACAATAATTATATTAATTGTTGCTGCCCATATTTTGTTAGACTCTGGAAATTAATGTGTGTGAAATAGATGTATAAGCTTTAATACAGTGATGTTGAAAGTAGCTGCACTACACCCTAACAAACAACGAATGTTAACCCTAAAAAATATGTTCCCGCTGTGCAAAAGCAATATGTAGAGTTTGAACTATCGCTTACACTAGGTATAATTTTTTAGAAAAATTTTGTAGAACAGCCGCAAGTTAACTTTACTGTTATTAAGTAAAAATTTTCAGTAATCCAGAAATATACCCAGACGTCCTAAAAAATACCCAGAACTCCCTCAAAAATACCCAATAAACCTGATTATTTTTTTCGTATAATTTTCAACCAATAGAACGATCAATTTAGTTAAGTTACCTTGTATAATTTCGATAATACCTGGTTATACATAGAGTAGCTCTACCAATCGAAAATTTTACAATAATTTAATTTCCATAGTAACCACATCGACATCAATATACAACAATACACTAACTAACAGGACCGTCAAATTTTGACGTTTATCAATAACTGTTCAAAAATGAGTCGATAATAATAAATAAGATGAGATCCAATTTTAAAAACTCTACAAGTTCAAGTAATAACACCTTCAGTACTTCCAGCACTTCAATGAGCAGTAGCCATGTTTCCAGCGCAGAAAATACTAACTCAGTTAAAAAAAAACGTAGTATATAATAATTGTAATTTCCATTGTACCAATTTGTATTTAAATTAATAAATTGTTTATATTTACTTAATTTACTCAATAAATAATCGTATCAAATACAATACGTACTTCAAAATAAATACGGTTATGCATCTCAAACTTCCTGCATAATTACAAATCGTGTCAGTTTGACAGAATAATCCTCCCCCTTCGCGGTCGGATTATTTAAACTGTCAAACTGACACTCTTTGTAATTATGCAACAAGTTATCGATGCATAACCTGATTATTTTGAAGTACTTATAGTATTACTACTGAAAATACATGAAAATTCTAATAAATATCCACAACTCGTAAATGATTCCCGAAAAATGCTAATAATAATCCCGAAAAATACCCAAAAATCTTAAAAACACGTAAATATGAAGAATATAAAACAACCCAAAAATCCTAAACAATACCCGAAAATCTGGAATAATATCAACAAACCCCCTAAACACCCAAAACTCTATAAAACCACAGAAATTCTAAAAAATACCCAAATATCCCAAACAATATTTAAAAACCCAGATATTTGGGTATTTGTTTTAGGATTATTTGGTTTATGGCTTTTTAGGGATTTTTGGGTACTTTCTTGGGAATTGCTTTGGATTTTTGGGTATCTTTCGGGACTGTGTTTCTTCCACAATTTTAGAGTATTATTCTTGGTTTTGGGTACTTTTTAGGATTCTTGAGTATTTTTTGAAGTTTTTTTTTATATATTTCAGAATTTTTGGGATTTCTGTGTATTTTGCGGGATTTTTGAGTATTTTTGTGATGATTTTGGGTATTTGTTTTACGATTATTGGGTATTTGTAGCGATTTTAGGGTATTTTCGGGATTATTCGGTGTTTTTGGGTACTTTTTAGGATTCCTGAGTATTTTTCGAAATTTTTTTCGGTATTTTCAGAATTTTTGGGATTTCTGTGTATTTTGCGGGATTTTTGAGTATTTTTGTGTAAGTTTGGGTATGTGATTTACGATTATTGGGTATTATTTAGGATTATTGAGTATTTTTCGTGGTTTTTTGGGTATCTTTCAGGATTTTTGGAATTTCTGTGTATTTTGCGGGATTTTTGGTATTTTTGTGATGATTTTGGGTATTTGTTTTACGAATATTGGGTATTTGTTGTTATTTTAGCGTATTTTCGTGATTTTTCGGTATTTGTGGGTACTTTTTAGGATTCTTCGAGTACTTTTCGTGGTTTTTGTTTGGGTATTTTTCAGGAGTTTTGGGACTTGTGTGTATTTTGCGGGGGGATTTTAGAGTTTTTTTTTACAGTTTGGGTATTTGTTTTATGATTATTGGGTATTTGTTGTAATTTTACGGTATTTTCGTGATTTTCGGTGTTTTGGGTACTTTTTTAGGATTCTTGACTATTTTTCGAGGT
>JABXWE010006647.1:0-18638 GCA_014611495.1 Limonius californicus | reverse complement strand
ATTTTACTGTAGAAAATATTGAAGAATTGAGAAATTGTTAATTTACTGGTAAAATCACAAGCACTCGATTTGTTAACTGTTTGTGAAATTCGTAGAGTTAAAACTGTGAAAGGCATCAATGCTAATCGCTCACAGATCCCAAATATTTGAAAAATATAGGATTCAAGTACTTCAAAAATTATTAGCATACAGTACTTCATGAATTACTAGGACTTAGGTTTTTCAAAAATTATTAGGATTTAAGTTATTCAAAAATTGCTAGGGTTCAAAGCATTCACAAATTATTAAGATTTAGACATTGTAAAAACTGCTAGGACTCAGGTACTTAAAAAATTACTTGGGCCCGTCAAAAATTAATAGGGTTCGGGTATTTCAACAATTACTAGGATTCAGGTACTCAAAAATTGATAGTATTGTAGTACATACTTCATTAATAACTAGGATTAATTATATCAAAAATTAGTAGGATTTAATTACTTAGCAAATTACTAGGATTAAGTATTCCACAAATTGCTAGAGTTCAGGTACTTCAAAAACTGCAAGGATTTAGATACTTCACAAATAATAGGATTCGCAGACTTTAAAAACTGCTATAATTTAGGTACTTCTAAAGTTATTATTAAGTTATAGGATATGGATACTTCACGAAATGCTATGATATATTTCAAAAACTAGGATTCAGGTACTTCAAAAATTACTAAGATTAAATACTTCACAAATTGCTAGGGTCAGGTACATTTAAACCTGAGAGGATTTAGGTATTTCGGTAATTACCAGGATTTCACGTACTTTAAAAACAGCTAGAATGTAGGTACTTCAAAAATTACTAGGATTAAGTACTTCACAAAAGAGCTAGGTTCCAGGTACATTAAAAACTACGAGGATAGGTACTTCACGTTTCACGTACTTTAAAAACTGCTAGGATTTAGGTACTTCACAAATTACCAGGATTTCACGTACTTTAAAAACTGTTAGAAATCTGTTAAAAACATACTAGGGTTAAGTACTTCACAAATAGTTAGGTTTCAGGTACATTAAAAACTACGAGGATTTAGGTACTTCACAAATTACCAGGGTTTGACTAACTTTATAAACTGCTAGGATTCAGGTACTTCAAAAATTATTAGGATTAAGGTACATCTAAAATTACTAGGGTTAAGTACTTCACAAATAGCTGGGTTTCAGGTACATTAAATACTACGAGGATTCAGGTACTTCAAAAATTATTAGGATTAAGGTACTTCTAAAATTACTAGGGTTAAGTACTTCACAAATAGCTAAGTTTCAGGTGCATTAAAAACTACGAGGATTTAGGTGCTTCACACAAATTACCAGGGTTTCACATACTTTAAAAACTGCTAGGATTTAGGTACTTCACAATTTACCAGGATTTCATGAACTTTAAAAACTGGTCGGATTCAGGTACTTCAAAAATTATTAGGAATCAGCTGCTTCAAAAATTGCTAGGATTAAGTACTTCACAAATTACCAAGATTTCACGTACTCTAAAAACAGCTGGAATTTAGGTACTTCAAAAAATACTAGGATTCATGCACTTCAAAAATTAATAGTACTTCCCGAACTGCTAGGATTCTATTAGTTTAAAACCCTTAGGGATGCAACTACTTCAAAAAAATTTTATGCTAAACATACCAAGTAGTCAGAAATTATTAGCATGATTGATAAAATACTAATGTTTTACTTAGAGTAATTAATAACCAAATATGTTTAAATTACCAAATAAATGATTGTCATACTGTAATTGTTATTAATGTTAAAACTATCAACTGCTTGGCAGATGAATTGTTGAATATTTGAACAATTAATAAAATAAGAAGAGAAGCAAAATAGTGTTTAGATCGACATTCCCAGAAATCACTTCCTTTAAGACTACCTAACGAATGCGAGAAACATTTCTTTTGCTTTGAAAAATTAGTAGCAGTGGTTATCTAGAGAATTAATCGATGATTGCTAACATCGGGACTGTTATATGCTTGAAAAATTGCTAGCGTTAAGACTATGAAGTGCTTGAGAAATTAGTAGCGTTAAAACTTGTTTTTCGCTAAGTTACCAAGAATAAAATAGCTAAGATAGATTACTAACCAGCGTTTAGTCTTCAAAAATTTCTAATAGTCGAAATTCAAGATTGTTATTAGTATCATGGCAGCTATATCTTTGAATAGTTATTTGCGTAAGTCTAAGAAGTACTGGAAATCACTATCGCTGAAACTGCATTTCATGCTAAAATACTAGCTTTGAAATATCTTCTACATTCTATTCCCATTTCTAGAACTATTTTAACATGAAAAGTAAGTAATACTGACAGCGACAAGGCGTACGTGTTGTAAATATTACTAGCGTTAAATTATTTCAAGCATTATTACTAAAGCTAAGTTTTCAAGAATTTGTAATGTTAAAACAACCTCGTGGTTAAAAAGTAATTGACAATTACAAGCGTTTAGGTTGTTGTATGATTGAAACATTACAGCTTTTCGAAATTAGTATTGTTAGCACTTTCTTTCTGGACAGATGGCTAACTGTGAACTTTTTTAATCATTATACTGGCGTAATTTTTAGATATCTCATATTCGACAAGTAATGTGAAACTTTGATACCAAAGTTATTAGGCTCAAATGCATAATCGCATAACGGTCTCGGTTACGTACTCAAAAACCTCATTGATGCGTAGCATACTAACTACCCGGTGTTGCAGCAGCGGTATGCATTGCAGACATGCTAACGTTGTGCAATACCCCACCCGATCCCACCCTATTCCGTAAATTCCTACCCACCTTACTGGCATGGGGTGGGCCTGGCGTATCCAGGATCGACCCTCGAGTCAGCTCCATGTCAGATGATGATGATGATGATGATGATCTCATATTAGACAAGTAATCAAGAATTACAGCGGTAAAGGTGTAACATGTTTGCAATATTAGCAGCGCAAAGATTACCTCCAAATACTGAAGGTATTAGTAATGGTAATACTATATTTCTAGATAAATTGTTAAGGCTGTTGTAGGCTCAGGAAATTCCGGGATTCAGTTGGCTACCTTTACTTGCAGTTACTATATTACAGAAAATTACAATCGTTAAAGTAAATACATAAATTGTATGTGTGAAATAACTGCGGGGATGCAGTTCCGCACCCTGCCACTTTAACACTGTTTAAGGTAAATGACGTGGCGTACTAGCCCAGGAGGACCGACAGTTTTAGGTACTCTAAGGCACCCGGGTAGCAGTGTGTTAACGTAGGGTTTCAGTCACCTATCCAAGTGCTCACCACGTAGATCGTTGCTTAACTTTGAATAGTCTTCGTTGCTTCCACAAGCAAATGCTTGAAATTATATAAGGTTGAAATAGTCAATTTAATGGAAATATAACATTAAGCGTATAGTATTTCTGCAAACTTGCCGACATTGAAATTATGTAAAATTAGCTTTAAGGCTAGCAAGTGTGTCAAAAACTACTCGTGTTTGCGTTTTTATGTTTACTATTATTAAGATTATAAAATGATTCGGGAATGACTAGACCAGCCATAAAAGAAATTAAAAGCTTTTAATATAGAAACTTTAGTAGCTAATATCCAAAATGAAGTACCTACGGCAAAAAGGTTATGTTGGCGTATTAGAGCCTAACAAAAGAAAATAAGGAAAATGAAACGTCTCCGCGTAATTTATGTTGGATTTACCTTGTTTTAGCATGAAATTAACTGGACCTTTAGCGGGCGCGTTTTTATGGTCGGTATATACAGAGATAATAATTTTTTGCGCGTAGTAAACCAACGCAAAAACGGGGGGCGCTTTCATTGAAAAGCGGAAAAAACAACACGCCAAACAGTAGCAGCAGCGATGAGAGAAAATTATATTCGCAAAGTTCAAAGGCGGCTCTCGCTACGAATTGCGAAAACACCCCGAGTCCTTTGTGGAGGAGCGCGGCGATATGCAAAGGACCAGGATAATTAGGATAACGGGCACCACTTCAGCACCTGCCGCTTCCACTAGCCTAATTTAGATACTCCGGTTGTTATTATTATTGTTTCGAGATGATGCCACTTGCCACTCTCTTGTTAGGCGCTTTGAGCGCGAGGACGGCGATTTACATCATCCTGTCGAGGACTATTAGTTCTCCGGCGACGTAAAACGCTGCGAAACTGCACATATCGGGACATTTTCTGATCCCATCAACGGCTGCCTCTCGCCGAGAAACCGCATAAATATGGGACTCGCGAACAAGATTTCTGCATTAACACCGCGTTTAAGTGACTCTGAATAAGGACGCGGGACGTATTAGAACTTGCCTTAACAACTGACCGTAATAACTCCCCATTAATAAAACTTCATTAATTGGTCGCTTTCTGGTTCGCGAAACGCTTTTCCAGCTATCCGTAATTTGGTCTTGAAATATTCTGAACGAAAATTTATAGAGAAGGTACAAATGGATTCAGCTAATGCATCACGTATTATCTGCTTAACTCGTGAAAATTTTGTGTCATAGAATCCAAAATGTTAATTTTCATGTTAGCGAAGTTTTTTTGTAAGATCATGTTTCCAATTAGTTGCAATTCGCGCATTTGAGTTACCGCAGTAGTGACTCATTGCGTACGTACTCCTCTGACAAGAAAATGATAATTTATCAATGATACAGATAAAAAGATAAAGGTTGAGTACCGATGAATGTAGGAACGAAGTTCAAAATTACTTATATTTACAGAAAATTGTAGTAGAATCTAAACATTTTGTAAGGAGTTATAGATTTCATTTGAGTGTTTGAATAATGACTCATCGCATAAGTAACGACAAGAAAATACAAGTAAAATGTCTGTGTATGGATATTCAAAATGGTAGCTGTAAAATCAGAACATTTTGTAACGGGTTGAATTTAAATCTTCTTACCAGTGACTCGTGGCATAAGCAACTGCTTGACAAGAGAATACAGGTCCAATCTTTTTCAATGAAGGTTCAGAATGTAATTTTTTGGTATTTTCATACTCGCTAATAAATTGTTGTAAAATCAGAACATTTTGTAAAAAGTTACAATTGAATAGTCTGACTAGTGACTTGCGCTATAATCAACGGTTAGTTAACAGTGAAGCTAACGTTCATGTTTTTTTCTGTATTTATATAAATGTACTTTAAAATCAAGATTTTTAAAAGAAGGTGTAGGTCACATTTGAATTATCTGAGTACTGGCTCACCGTATACGACCCGCTAGATAACAAAGAGGGGATTAATCTTATTAAAAGATGGTACTAGGTTCAGTGTGATTCTATTGTATATTGCTCAAAAATTGTATAACCAGAACGTTTTGAAGCATGTTACAGCTGACATTTGAGATATATGAGTAGTGATTTATTGTATATGCACTCATTAGATAGGAAAATGAGAATTACATCTCACTGATAGAAAGTACAAGATTCTAAATAATTCTGTTCTATATCTACAAAAAGATTGCTGCATATTCAGAATGTTTTGTAACAAGTTGCAGCGGACATTTGAATGCTCTGAGTAGTGATTAATTGTATGTGCACTCATTAGATAGGAAACTCAGAGTCACATCTCACTGAAAGAAAATGCAAGATTTAAAATGATGCTTTTATATATCCACAATAACATATTTGTATAGCCAAACTTTTTGCAGCATGTTACAGCTGACATTTGAATTATCTGAGTAGGGACTTATTAGACAGGAAAATGAGAATTACATCTCCAAAAAAATTCAATATAAAAAAAAAAGAATATTTTATAAATTAAATTAAATTAAAATTGCTGTAGAGTCAGAAGGTTTTGTAGCAAGTTACAGCTGACATTTGAGTTATCTGAGTAGTCATTCGTTGTATCTGCGCTCATTAGATAGGAAAATGAGAGTAACATCTCGCGGAAGGAAAGTGCAGGACTCATAATGATTCTTTTTTTGTATATACAAAGAATAGCTGTATATTCAGTGATTTTTTAGTAACAAGTTACAGCTGCCATTTGAGTAATCTGTATAGTGATTCGTTGCAGATTCAGTTAATACAGACGAAAATGAGAGTTACACCTCACTAAAAAGCTGCATGATTCAAAATGGTTGTTTTTTATATCTCTAAAAAACTACTGTATCGCCAGAAGGTGTTGTAGCAAGTTAACAGCTGAGCTTTAAGTTATTTGAGTGAGTGGTGATTAGATGAATGTGCGCTCATTAGATAGGAAAATGAGAGTAACGTCTCGCGGAAGCAAAGTGCAGGACTCATAATGATTCTTTTTTGTATATACGAAAGAATAGCTGTATACTCGCTGATTTTTTAGTAACAAGTTACAGCTGCCATTTGAGAAATCGGTATAGTGATTCGTCGTAGATGCAACTAATATAGAGGAAAATAAGAGCTACATCTCACTAAAAAATTGCAAGATTCAAAATGGTTGTTTTTTATATCTCTAAATAATTGCTGTATAGCCAGAAGGTGTTGTAGCAAGTTACAGCTGAGATTTAAGTTATCTGAGTGGTGATTAGTTGTATGTGCGCTCATTAGATAGGAAAATGAGAGTAACATCTCGCAGATAGAAAGTACAGGACTCATAATGATTCTTTTTTGTATATACGAAAGAATAGCTGTATACTCGCTGATTTTTTAGTAACAAGTTACAGCTGCCATTTGAGAAATCGGTATAGTGATTCGTCGTAGATGCAACTAATATAGAGGAAAATAAGAGCTACATCTCACTAAAAAATTGCAAGATTCAAAATGGTTGTTTTTTATATCTCTAAATAATTGCTGTATAGCCAGAAGGTGTTGTAGCAAGTTACAGCTGAGATTTAAGTTATCTGAGTGGTGATTAGTTGTATGTGCGCTCATTAGATAGGAAAATGAGAGTAACATCTCGCAGATAGAAAGTACAGGACTCATAATGATTCTTTTTTGTATATACGAAAGAATAGCTGTATACTCGCTGATTTTTTAGTAACAAGTTACAGCTGCCATTTGAGAAATCGGTATAGTGATTCGTCGTAGATGCAACTAATATAGAGGAAAATAAGAGCTACATCTCACTAAAAAATTGCAAGATTCAAAATGGTTGTTTTTTATATCTCTAAATAATTGCTGTATAGCCAGAAGGTGTTGTAGCAAGTTACAGCTGAGATTTAAGTTATCTGAGTGGTGATTAGTTGTATGTGCGCTCATTAGATAGGAAAATGAGAGTAACATCTCGCAGATAGAAAGTACAGGACTCATAATGATTCTTTTTTGTATTTACGAAAGAATAGCTGTATACTCAGTGATTTTTTTGTAACAAGTTACAGCTGCCATTTAGGTAATCTGTATAGTGATTCGGAAAATATGAGTTACATCTCACTAAAAAACTGCAAGATGCAAAATGATGTTTTTTATATCTCTAAAGAATTTCTGTATAGCCAGAAGGTGTTGTAGCAAGTTACAGCTGACATTTAAGTTATCTGAGTGGAGATTCATTGTATGTGCCCTCATTAGATAGGAAAATGAGAGGAACATCTCGCGGAAGGAAAGTGCAGGACTCGTAATCATCCTTAACTGCAAGATTCAAAATGATTGTTTTTTATATGTTTTAAGAAATTTCTGTATAGCCAGAAGGTGTTGTGGCAAGTTACAACTGAGATTTAAGTTATCTGAGTAGAAATTCGTTGTAAGTACACTCATTAGATAGGAAGATGATAGTTACATCTCACTGAAGGAAAGTGCACGACTCCAATTGATTCTTTTTTGTATATATAAAAGAATAGCTGTATATACACTGTTTTTTTAACATGTTCCAGCTGACATTGCTGAGTAGTGATTCGTTGTAACTTGTAGGTGCAGTTAATACAGAGGAAAATAAGAGTTACATCTCACTAAAAATCCGCAAGACTCAAAATGATTGTTATTTAGATTTCTAAAAAAATGCTGTATAGCCAAAAGATTTTGTAGCCAGTTACAGCTGACATTTGAATTATCTCAGCGGTGAATCGTTGTCGATGCAGCGAATATAGAGGAAAATGAGAATTACATCTCACTGAAAGAAAGTGCAAAATAGTAATAAATCGTTTTATATGCACCCATTAAACGAAATGAGACTTACTGAAAGAAACTATACTATTCAAAATGATCATTTTTATACTTGCGTAACATGGTCGCATATTAAAATCATTTTGTAACACGTTACAATTAATATTGGAATTATCTGAGCAGTTACACTTTGTATATGTACTCGTTATATTGGAAAATGGGAGTTACATACATGCCCCTGGAAAAAAGTGAAAGGTTTAAAATAGTTGCTTTTTATATTTACAAATAAATTGCAATCTAAATTTTGCAGGATGTTACAGCTGACGTTTGACTTATGTGCACGCATTAAATACAACATGGGATTTAAATGATACGGAAAGAAGGTAATAAGTTCAAAATAATTATTGTTAACATTTACCAAACAATTATAAGTTCGAATACATTTCAGTTGTTCACAGAGTGACTCATCGCATATACAACTTCCATACGGGAAAATTAAAGTTGTGTATCAATCACTGAAGGCAAAATGTTTTGCTTTTGATATTTCAAAAGTTTTGCTGCAGTAAATCGCGAACAGAGATTCTACAAGTTTTCAAATTTATAATAGTTAGATTTTCTGGAAGTCAATAGTTCGTATTTGTGGTACGTAAGTGGTGACTCATCGCCAATGTATTCCTTATTCGTAAACAATTGTACGGAGGGTAACATCAAGAGGTACTTTTTTAATATGGTCGGAAGAAACAATTAATATAAAGTATCAGAAAGTTTTCCAGCCATTAAATATAGGACAGGGTGGAGGTAAATAAATTTGGAGGTATTTAAAAATATTTTCATTGGTCTAACCTGATGTAGACAGATAAATTAGTCAAGAATATTGTGTTCTTTTCACAATAATACATACTTCGTTTACATTATTACGCTTTAACCGCGAGATCTGTTCAAAAGACTTTCGGTTGAATTATTAAACAAACAATAACTGCTAACTAGGCATTGTTTGCTGATATCAATGTTAGTTCCAGCTTTACGTGAAGTATGACTGGTCTGCGAAAAATAAAACACGAAGGGGTTGCGATACGCATAAATGTGGGAAATAAATTGCATGTTTATGAAATATGAGTTTACGGTGTAGTAAATTATTGTAGCAAGTTTCAAACGTCCCTGGTTATTTCGAAGTGTTAGTTGTCGGCTTTTCTTATCAACTACCTGGGAATAAATCTTTTCTACAAGTAATTTAAGGGACGACGATGTGTTAATGAGAATTTCATTGGAAACTGCCAAAAATAATTACACGTTATTAAATTATAACGAAATGAAAATTAAGGGACTATGGCGTTTTAACCGTGCTCAAATAAGGAATGTAAAAATTGGGTTAAGTGCAAGGTTCGGTAAGAGAGAAAAAGTTCGAACGGTTGTAGTGGAGGCAACGTGGGATTGTTATCTGATCAACAACAGGAAATGTATGGGGTGACTCACAAAGTTGTCAGGAAAAATCAAAGATATATTATGTTGCGTAAAGTAAATAACATAGGGTGTAAGTTTCCCAATACGTTTGAAAATATTTAATTATTTACATATGTAGGAGGCTTATTTGAAAACTAAAGGCCGTTTAAATAATTCCGCAGAATGACCGGCGCAGTCAATTTGGTGCATTGTGGGGGAGCTTTAGTAGTAGATGAGCTAGCTACACGTCACTTTATGTGGTTCTGTCATTGTATTCCGTTGTATAATTGAGTGCGCGCTGTGATTCGTCTTTTCTATGCAAAAAAAAAACGAAAGAGCTGCCGACATTTATCGTCAAATATGTGTGGTTTATGGTCCAGGCAGTATGAGTGAAGGAAATGTCGGACACTGATGTAGGAATTTTAGAGATGGCTGAACAAACGTGCACGATGAGGAACGAAGATGGAGAGCTTTTGTTGTCAACAACAATACTGTGGCAAAAATTTGTGAAGATCTACGTTTCACGATTTTGGAGATGGCTGCAAATTATTCTCAGATTTCACTTGCGGTACTACATGAAATTGTCACTAACAGCTTACAGTACCACAAACTTAGCGCGGAGTGGACGCCAAAGATGTTGACAGAATTTTTCAAAAACCAGAGAAAAGCCTCTGCACTTACCTTCTTGCATCGCTCCGAAACTCATAGCGAGGAATACCTAAATCAAAGGTTGACTGGCGACGAGACTTCCATTGCATACGCATATATTGAAACTCAGCAACAATCCATGCAGTGGAAACGAGTTCTCCCAAAGCCAAAAAGTACAAACAAACGAAAACCGATAGTTGTTTTTTGGGACAGGAAAGGTGTATTGTCGGTTGATTTCCTGGAACGTATTACAGTATTATAGTTACTACTTCTTAGTTATATTTTTTAATAATAGGAACAAGGGTTTTGTAGGTCTGTTATTTCGTCGTATTCTTCTTAGTATTCCTGGAGAACATCTATTTATGTTAAGCCGCGTCTCCATTGTGCTTGCAAAATGTTAGAGAATGTTAGCGAACATAGGTGGATCCGAAAATTCTGAATGGGGACGTTTCAGTGCGCACAACAACATGTTCCAAACAAAGTCGGTAATTTCAAAAAACAGATTCGTCGCGCAGATGTTGCTGCATTAACTGTGGGCGTCCTTGCACGTTGATCATGCTCGCCATACCTTGGGATATGAATGCCAGCAGATGACAAACGCACATAAACATACAATCATTAACAAACGTTTCTAGGTATAGACGTACTCCACGCAGCCGCAAATATTTATAGGCAAATGTTTCTGAAGAAATGTTTATCAATGGAAACGCAGATGTACACAAATTAATGTGGTTTAAATCAGGCGAACCAGGCGTCCAGGAAGCCAAAGTTCATATTTAAAGACTCGCTACTATTCGTGACTCATGAAAGTTGGAATTAAAAATTCGTAACAAACTATATGACGCAGAGTAACCTCTTTCAATTTTCAAAAATCTTATCTCTTATTGTTCCTAAAACAATTTCAACGCACTGTTCTTGTACACGCTGTGTCTCGAAAAGGAACGCGTTTGTAAGAATTTAACTTCTTAGTTGCCACCGCAGAATTTGCCCTTGAATTTTTATAACATCTCATAGTCACCCTGTATATCGAATTTAATTGTTTTCCAAAGTTATCTATATTTAATTGTTTTTTTGTTAAAAGCTAGTAAGCTCCTTGAGTGAAAAGTAAATTTCGGCTATCGCATAATAGTTTTTGACTCTCAACTATTGAATCTTACAAAATTGGTGTAGATATGGTATCTGTTTTCTTCTTCTTCGAGTGCTTTATCTCTTACGAGACGTAGCGATCTTCTCTCCTATGCCTGTGTTGCGCGTTTAGAGTGCCACATACATAGAGAACCTACAGCTTAAGGCTGATCCTCCCGGCCAAAATTGGTAATTTTTTCATTTTTTGGCTGTAATAAATTTTTTTTATTATATGTATCATACATCAAATTACGCGTATTTTTAATATCTACCCCGCTGAATATGTCCGATTATTTAAAAAAAATGCATCACGTAAAAAGTAGACCGTAATCGCTTTATTTTTATTGTTTTTGCATTATTTGGTATCTAGATCTAAAGATAGCCTTTTGATTTTTTGGATTAACATTAATAATACTATTCCATAGCCCGCTGAATCTAAAACAAGTCGAAGAAAAAATTATTTATTTAAATAAAAGCAAAAACGTAGAGGACGATGTATCTTCATGCCTGCGATACTTTTAGAAAAGAAAATGAGCAGACATGTGTAAAATGATGTACTTGATATAAATCAATAATAACCAGTTTGAAAAAATGTTGTATTGTTTAAATAATCACATGTTATTTTTGTATATTTTGCACATTTAGTTCTCCAACTTGGCCGCAAGAGGCGCATATCCTAAAAGGGTGCTCACAGTACACAGTTGTGGTTGTTCAGGTATAGAAACTTTCAGTGGCATGCCGTCGATGTCAACCCAACTATATTACGGTGATGGGGAGATAATCGTTTTATTACCCGGCCATAATGGAACATTTTATGTATTGAAAAACCAAAAGTGTCTTTGAATTCAAAAAGTTGCAAACTAACAAATAGAAGAAAATTATAATTAGTCTTACTAGATTCATGGCAATATCTATGCAACTGTTATGTATTTAAAAAAAATGTATATACCGTATGTTTCCGAATACAGTTTACAAGAGGAACAAAAACTTATTTTTGATTTTACGAGAAAATTAAAAAATAGAAAGTTTTAATTGATTTGGAATACATATGTACCTATTTCTGTTATTAAAACTATTTACGTTATTCTTTTTTTTAATCGAATTTTTTGGTATCACTATTTTCGTTCGTCTAGTACTTTTTAAAAGTCTGTTTTAGTTGGCTTTGAAATGTCAACAAATTTATGTTTTCGAATTTAGTTTAGTAGAGGGAAAAAATGTTTATCTTTCTTTTACAAAAAATTTTATATAAATTAATATATTACTACAAATGGTCTTAGAAACAACAATGCAAATATAAATAAAACATTTATTCTTCTAAATAAAAATCTCGAAGAGGTAAATCCCTTGATCTTCTAGAATCTAATAATTCTGGAAGAACAGCACCAAAGTAAAACTTTTGTAGTTTCTAGACCATCTTCAGACAAAAGGCATTATTTTTTTGATTTATTTGTATATGTATACCTTTCTCTGCATGAATCACAAAATAAGCTTTGCTTACATTAGAAATTAGCATTTGACCCTGTAATTGGTACGCATGCGTGATTTTCTTTTAATTGTATTGTACTGTCTATTAGTGAGCACCAAGTAAATTCTTTTTCTTTTACTGCCTCTTCTGGTGACAAATGTGTACTAGAGTAGGAACATTTTATTTCGACAACAGCCGAATTATCCTCTAACAGCCTATCAGGACTAGCTGCTAAGAAAGGTTTTTTGTGCCAAATCTTTAAACCGCTCTTTTTTGTCTAGAGGTTGGTTTCATGTTCGAATCTTTTCGCTGCTATATCTTCATTGTCCTGCGCATATTTTGTGCAAACATTACCTTTAAGTGGCCTGTACAATAAAGACTCCACACGCTTTATGGAAGAAGTTTTTTTTGCATGTTGCATATTTTTCCAAAGTTTGAAGCTGTCAGCCTCAATTTTCTTTCTCAAAACCACAAGTCCGACAAAGCTTGATTTTTGGTATTTTTTTTCAATTTCCTCTACAAAATATTTATTTTTTAGCATTAAATTGACTTTCAGTCATATCAGGCACTTCTTCCACACATAGACCATAGTCAGCATCGGGACCAACAGATTTTTGCGAGCATTTGTATTTTCGCAAGCGTTGCTTTTTTCTTAAATTTGATATTTTTTGCAAAGCTTTTGTGTATAGAAGCGTGGTCCATTGCTCAACATTTTCTTTTGCAATTTGTCATGGTAGGAACCACTATTGCTGTTGAAAGACAAAGCAGCACCTTCACACCTTTCAACGAAAACTTGTCTTGTCTCTTGTCTGTAATTCCAAATAATTAGTAAACTGCGGGCGTTGATAACAAAAATTTAAAAAATCACATACAAGTATAATTTTTTAACGTATGATTTATAATTACCTAAATGCGTAACGCCAATTGTATAAGTTTGTGTTGAAAAAGACAGATTTTTAACAAAGAAAAAAGCACAGGAAATAAACAGCACACGGAAGCGAGATGACAGGCGACACAGCCGACTAACAAGTAATGAAAAATCCAGTATTAACAGTACTCTAATAGTTACACTAACAAAATCTTTCTTGTACAAATTTCAGTAATTTGCAAATTAATGACAAAATTTAATAAGAAACAAAAACTTCAATGAAAACAACGTGGGTACTAGGTTCCTAAAAATAAAAAGTACCAATAAAAAATTATGTAATAGCTATTTGTTCACCTAGGGAAGAAAGTGCATCTGCTACTCTCAACTCCGGGAGGAAAAGGTACTTTCTTCGAGAGGTGAATATATTACATAATCATATTAAGTGGATAAATTCTAACGAGTCACGTGTGCTATATAAAATTTTACCAACACCTCAAAATTCAAAATATACATTGAATATGATTAATAATAAGTTTTTTAAGTGGCATTTCTAAATTACATTTCTCGGTAATGTTTGCATTATTGTGGTTAAGTATTTTCAACATTGAAAACATTATTATATCTACCACAAGGCACGTTTACTATATGTTTATTGCCCACGTTGATTTATGGTTCTTTGAAGACGCAAAATAAGGGTGCGAAAACAGGTAGACAGTTGAACCCCTGAAATAATAATAATAGTAGTAATCTGTAATGTTGGTTGCGTTATAGCCAAAAGAAAGGGGCAGATTTGAAATCTGCACTTGGGTTAGATCAGCCTTAACGTGGGCGCCGAACCACGGGAACTGTAAACACTTCTACTCCGGAGAAAATTTCCTAGGCAGAATACCTCGCTGGTTTGCCATTGCCTTGCGAGAGAGAACTTATTGATGTATGATGAAAAGTACAAAGTAACATATTTTATTAAAAAATAACTATGTTAAAATAACGGTATTTTGAAATACAGGATGAAGCAAAAGTATAGAATATTGGAGCATAACTGTAACTAAATTTGTATTTAAATATGTCGCAAAATTTGTAATGCCACAACAACATTATAGACATTTATACAATAGACTTTATATATTTTTCTTGAAATTTGCAATTTGAAAACCAGGCAAGAAATTTGACGAAGCAACTGATTAATTGAACCATATTTTCTTAATCAAAATTCCTTACTTTTGGGCCATCCTGTATTTTAATAACGTACTAGGTGGGGGAGTACCACGACTTTTAGTAAGCGGTTTTTCGCTCGCATGCATTTTTGACTGCACACGTAAGAAATTCTACAATTCAAAGCAAATTGTTACCTTTTCCACCGCGGGATCACGCCCAGTAAGTTTCATAATTCCCTATAATTTTTTCTGCCATGTTAGGATACTATTCTTAATATACAACTTTAACATATGCAAGACTGCACGCGAACTTTTGCTGAAACCGTCACATTTCTCGTGGATTGTTTTGACTGCGTAATTTTTACCTACAGATAATATACAGAGGGGTGGTTTAGGATTGAAACACATTTCGCTGAGATTTGTTTTTTGTATATATTCTTAAAGTCTGAACTTTAAACTGAAGAGTATTAGAGCCACATAAAAGTAAAATTAGACTTAATCATCAACTCCTTCCAATTCTTCTTAAATAATTTCTTTATGTTTAATTTTTTTTGTAGCATTTTAGATTTACTGCAGTACTTTGTGTAGATTAAATGAATTTCTGAGGTTAAATTAATTTCTGTGAGAAGTAGATCTATGATAACCCTCCGACACACACTCATATACATACTGTTTCCAATTTAATATAGAAACTTTTTCAAGGTGTAATTCTATGTCCGATTTTAAGACAAAAATTATAAATAAAAATGTTCCTTAAACTGCCTTATTTTCGAAATATTGAATATTTAAAAAAATATATAATTTTGTTAAAACTAAATCACGTGCAAATTTTTAAATTGGAATAACAATGCCGCTAGCGTCATCGTCTAATTTCTAAATTTCAAAACATTTAAAATGTCAAAAAATTGAAGTTATACTTGAAATAGTGATTATTTTTGTTGCATTGTAACTTGTAACTACCCATGGCCCAGTTTACAAACGTTGAAAATCTTATATGCATTGCTGATATGGCCTTGAGGATGAACACGCACTCAAGGCAAGGCGAATATACCATGAAAGCTTTCCAGATTCACGATTACCATGTGATACGACTTTTACGCGAATGCTCATTACACTGAGGGAGTTTTTTTTTTACTGAGAGCTAAACCTACTAACCTTCTCCGTAGGCTAACCACTGTCAGAATATTACAACTAGAGGAAGAAGTGCTTTGTCAAATTGAGGTAAATCTTTCCAGAAGTACAAGAAAAGCTGCGGCTTACATAGTTAAATGTAAGCCATAAAACCATATGGACAATTTTGAAATTTTATCAGCTCTTGCCCATACCATACCCAGCGCGTGCAGCCTTGTTGCCACACGATTTCCATCAACGTTTCGGCTTATGTCGGTGGTACGTGAAGCAGTCGCTCAAAACCCAAACTTTCTGGCTGAAATACTGGTCCCAGTTGAAGCTACTTTTTGGAAGGATGCAATTATGCACCTTCATATCAATCACCTGTGGACAGAAGAAAATCCTTAGTCCATATTGGAATACCTTATCTGAAAGCCTAATTGGGGATTCTTATCGGTATTTTCTTGACAAATTACTGGAAGATATTCGATTACAGCTAAGGAATACTATGTGGTTCATGCAAGATGGTGCTACAGCACATTCCAGGGAGTATTGGAATACAAATTGTCCTGCCATGCGAGGACATCGAAGCATGGCCACCGCGATCTCCAGATATGAACACCCCAGATTTTGTTTCTTTGCGGCCATGTTAAATCACTAGTATACAAAGCTCCAATTGTGGACGTAAATGATTTGCGGAGCAGAATTGTCGACTGTTTTATCTCTTATCAGTAATATACATGAAATTTTCGAACGTATGCGGCAATCAATAGCAAGAAGAATGACAGCAGACGTACTAGCACAAAGACAGTTTGTTATTTTGAAAACTACTTAGGGAACGCTCTGTATACAACAAAATATTAATTATACTGCTAATTAACGAGTCAAGCGAACGGTAGGTTTTCTTAAGATTATCCATTTCTGAGAAACACTTTTCCTAAATATATTCCTTATTCCCTGTTTATGAGAATTGAGTATTGTTATAGAAATCCACTATTTATGCTGACTTTATGTTTAATGTGACTTATTAAACATAAAGTCAGCATAAATAGTGGATTTCTTTAACAATACTCAATTCTCATAAACAGGGGATATTTTTAACAATATTCAATTCTCATAAACACTTTCCCAAAATACAAACTTTTTAATACTCCAAACCGGTTATTAGCTACCCTTGAAATGTCCCAGGTAACTGATTGGATTTCTATTGGTGCTTCTCGCTGTAAATCCCTGATAAGGAAATTTTGCAAACGACCTCGCTTACAGGCGTTAGTTATGTTTGTTTCATCAAAACGTACGCGTCGTTTTGCATGAAATTGAAACATACACGATTCCTTGATTTAACCTAGTTCATATTTTGGGTTACACTCCATCGATTTATCTATGTGGTGATCCTAGTGGGTGATGTTTCACAACCAAGGTGGAATTGTGATTAATAATTTTGGATTTCACTGGGATATTGACACATGGAATGCTTATTTTGTAGAATGGCTGCACAAATTAAGTAGGTAATCGTAACATGCATTGTAATTAAATTTAGAGTAAGTGGTGGATGATAAAACGTATGTCTTAGCATTGTTCGTACAAACTTTTGGTTGACATTTTGCTATAATGAGGTAAAGATGTACTATCTAATTTATATAACTGTCAACCACTCGATGGAGGTTCATTGTTCTAGGGCAAAAACCTTTTGAATATATAATGCAATATCATCGCCTTTTCAGGATGTATAATATGATATGTCTTTTAATGAATATAATCAAGACATACCTTTTGTTGTTCGCATTCCACTCTAATTGATTCCTTATAGCATACATTATTAGATAGTTAGAAAAATTAAATCACCTTCATTTATATTTATTATAATTATTGTTTCTAAATAGTCATCATCCGTTCCTTCTATTTATTTCCTTCCATCTTATATAACAAGTCATCACACATATTAGTTTCTTTAAAACAAAATTTAAATCGTTTGCGATATCAATAATTGTTCTGTTCGCAACTTAGGAAATCATACGTTCTGTGAATTGCATTCCAGCTTTAGTACTTTGCAACGAAGTTGTTAAACCGAAGAACTTTCTAATCCTAATTGGCTTTTGTTTCAGGTCTTACCAGGCCCCCCATGTACCCCTTCTCAGCAGGACAGTATCCCTATCCCATGCTCAGCCCAGAAATGTCACAGGTGGCAGCCACATGGTAAGTTTTGTGCGGACTAATTCTTTGTAATCTGGCCGATGGCCTGGGGTCGTACTTACCCGAAAGGCTCTTGGTATAATAATTTAATGGATAGAAGATTCTTCTTACAGTTTTCTCTTGTCAAGGCTGTATTTATACAGAGTGACTCATTTAAATTTTAACCAAAAAAACACATTCGTGTGACAATAGCAATCTCAAGAACAGATAGACAGAAGATGTAACATCCGAAACAACAAAATGTCTGAATAGATCGCCCCCCTAGATAAATAAAACATTAACAAGAATTCGTTCTGTTAAGTTTAAAAGAGCATTCAAAGGACAGATCTTCATAGGCGATGACGACTTTCGTGGAATAGTGGAAACTTCCGATTGTAATCGGTATCAGGAAATAGAAGAGGATTTCGAAATTAAAAAATAAAATTCAAATTTTCAATTTAAACTAGATATTTCATGTGTTGAAAAAGTATGTTACACATTTTCAATATTTTCTAAATTAAAGTTGAAATCTCAATGAAATTTCAAGTTAATTAAGAATTTTCCGAAATTAAATTGAGATTTTAAATTGATTGACAAAATTTCCATCGTTGTTTTCCATTGCTCACTTACTTCAACTTCAAATTTCGACATTAACTC
>JABXWE010006646.1:0-14454 GCA_014611495.1 Limonius californicus | reverse complement strand
GGAAGGGGAAAGGGAAAGGGAAAGGGAAAAGGGAAGGGGAAGTCAAATGAAAAGCGAAAGGGAAAGGGAAAGGGGAAGGGGAAGAGGAAGAGGAAGAGGAAGAGGAAGAGGAAGAGGAAGAGGAAGAGGAAGAGGAAGATGAAGATGAAGATGAAGATGAAAATGAAGATAAAGATGAAGATGAAGATGAAGATGAAGATGAAGATGAAGATGAAGATGAAGAGAACGAGCACCAAGAGGAAGGCGAGGTCGGGGGAGAGGGCGAGGACGAGGACAAAGACGAGGACGATGAATGATGAATGAAACAGGAAGATGAAGCCGTGAAACAACAAGATTAAGAAGAAGATATTTATAATGTGATATTGCCCATATTCACAGCAATGCATATATTATTTAAACATTTGTGCTTTTCAGTAACGGAATCTTCACATGTGTATATCCGAATCTATTCGATGCAAAAAAGAAAATTGTCTGAATGTATGCCTGGATTATTATAATTCAAATTACTTTGAAAGTTCATTATCGAACCGAACCTCGTCAAAGGAGCGTAATTGCTAAGTTAATGTGTGTATTCAAAACTAGCAAAAATATAAGTAGTTGTGACTAACTACTTAAATAAATATTTGAAGCAGAGATCATTTGAATTTTCTGTTGAACTGGACAAGAAGTTAAACCGACGTAGAATTTTCTTTGAGCTTTAAAATTGGTGAAAAATTTTAAACAAATAGTTAATTTTTAATGAATGATATTGTTACGCCTACGGCTGTAAGTGATAAGGAACCCTTTGTCCTTATCGCCGAATGACCAGAGCAACAACTACCCTTATATAAAATGATTGGTTTTATTCATTACTATATACTACAATGCTATTACAACTTATTCTAAACTATTATACTAAACTACTTACAAAAATATAAACAGGTATATCGCCATTACTGGGTTTGTTGTCCTTCGAAACACCGCCAACTGCCAACTAAATACACTTTCTACCCTTTACTATTCACCATTTACTCTTTGCTATCAACTGTTTTTCTAAGCACTGTTGGCCCATTCAAGTGTCCTTTTATAAATTCTTTTTTTGCACCCATAAGTGATGACCTGGTTATTACTTAATTTCCCTCATCAAGCGTATTATTTATTTCACTTTACCTAATTTAATATTCCAATGTATGTACTTTGATTTTGCTGAGTAAAATGACATCACTGCTTGCAACATAAATGTGTATGTAATTGAAATCACATTACAACAACTATGAAGCAATAATAATTTAATTTAGAATTTTGGATATTGGGTTCGTAACAATATGACGTGGAGTAAATTTAACAATAATGCCGGCTATAAATAATTTGTATTTTGTAATCCGTAGAGTTTGTGATCTCCAATATCTCAAAATTTAAGAAGATATGATGCTGATACAATTTAATTCATTTTACACTATGACCAAAGTTTAGAACTGTTAAGGAGTTCTAAAGACACAGTAAACTACTTGCACTGCGATATCATCATTAGCAACCTCTGCCACGTGTTTCTACTAAGCACTAAGGTAGAAATATAGGGGACTTACAGTTTAACGTCTAATCCAAACGAGAGAAATTCGAGAGAAGGATTTTAGCATTAAGATCCCACGGCACCAATATCACAAAAATAAAATTTTTGGTTAAATTTTCAGGTAATACCGGGTGGCCATAAATATCTGTGATCCTGGTAGCCATGGAATTAGCTACTTATAAATGTTGGTTAGCACTAAGTATCATATGTTTCAATTACAATAATTATCTAGTATGTAATGTAATAAAATGCAAGGTTTTTGGTTTTCATTTTTTCAGGTATTTTATAACAAATGTTGAAAATGGTGACCATTTTCTGCAATGTAAAGCTGAACTCGCCTCGTTTCGCTTTCAAAAATATTCTGCAACATTTGTTGATCAATATTATTGCAACAATCGACGATGGCTTCCCTCAGCTCCTCTAGATTGTTAATTTGCCTTTTAAAAACGTTATCTTTAATGTACGCGAAAATTGAGAAATCACAGGGCGTAAGATCAGGTGAACGTGCTGGGAAAGGACGATCTGTGAATCTACTAATAATTCTATTGCCAAACGTTTGCCTTATAAACTCCAAATTTTCTCTGGTTGTATGCGCCGTTGCGCCATCGTGTTGCAAATAGCCGTAATTGTTTTCATCGTCATCAAGTTCGTCAAAGAAAATTGCTAAAATTTCTTCCCGGTAGCGTCGTCCATTAATTGTGTTATTAAAAAATATAGGCCTAATCAGTCGTCTTCTGGATACAGCTAGCCAAATACCAAGTTTTTCAGGATGGAGCAGTGTTTCCACATACTGGTGCGGGTTCTCGGCACTAAAAGTTTAGTTGGATTCATCACTTTTAATAAGCGATGTTGATTCCAAAGGTAACGTGATATTTATGGCCACGCGGTACTACCATTATGGCTACATACAAAGTGATTTTTTAAAAAGTCAATTGCAGCAAGCCTAGAAAAAAAGCTATTCCGTCTGCAGTCAGCTGTAATGAGCTTTGAATGACATTTACCTGTATGTCAAACTGTGTGACAGTTCAGGTAGTTAAAAATTTTGGCCCAACAAAACGTGAAAATGAACAAGTATTTAGTTGCAACTGATTTGTAATTTATTAAGGTAAGTAAATTACAGGTTTTTCGTCAAGTTTTCTTTCTTTCTGTTGCAATTTTCATATTGTCAGATTCTAAAGCTTAATATAGACGGGACAATCCCTAGGCTACTGCAATTGACTTTTTAAAAAATCACTTTGTATGACTACAAATAATTTAGAATCTCGATGCTGCGTTCACGAGACGCAGTGGTTATTATATCATGACGATACTGTATGCCCATGCAATATTCTAACTGTTCTAAGATAATTCAATATATGAAGCAAAATTCAAGTTCAGCGTTATGCAAAGAATCTGTAAATACCTTTAACATTTTAAAAGCAAGATTTTTGTGGCCGTTCTGTATACGAAATAGTTTTAACAAAGTTCTAATATTCAATACACGGCAGTAACATGTAAATTTTCCACACATTCCCGTGAAGTAGTTTGTGGAAAGACACATCAATTAAATGGCGACAATTGTATCTCATGAAGGATCGCACAGCTCCTTCGGTCAGTCACATGAGTAAAGTTTATTCAACGTCTTGCAACAATGTTGATCGACAGAGAGTGTTATGCAAGCAATTTAAAGTAGTCCGGGAAAATAAATATTGTAAATATGTATATTTCAGATACTAAATTTACATGAGATAATGTTAGATAGATAGATTCCAAACGATCTTATTTTTACTGAATCATCAAAATCTCCGGGTTCGGTGTTAAGCTTTGGAAGTATAAATAGGACGATATAAAAGAAATTTTAATTTAATAAAACCTTCATACGTTTTGCTATGTTATAGCTTCACTGGGATATCTGATTCCTGGAAAATGACTACTGTAAAGGTATTTCAGATATTGCGTTTTAAAGATCCAGTATTAGATAGAAAACTCCGGTACTCTTCTTACTTCTTCTTCTGTGTGTAGGCCAGTGGCCTGTTAATTATCTACAATGGAGTATATTCTGTGAGCCCTCTTTTGCAGGAGGCTCGCCTAATCCGTCAAACAGAGAAGACAAGATGTTCGTATGACAACCGGGACCCACGGCTTTACGTGCACTTTGAAGCAACACCGATTGCATATGCCACCATGCGAGCACAGACCAGCGCGGATTGTGCTGGACTACGAATACTGTATGAGCGGCGTCCACAGTGCTCCGCTATGCAATGCTCTTCTTACGAGTTATCAAAAATTCCAGGGATGGATGTTATGTCTTAACAGTACAAATAGGCAGACATAAATTTAAAGAAAACTTCTTAGAGTTTGGCTTCTATATAAAATGGTGGTCTACATTTTGCTATAGCTATTGCTGTAGGGGCTCCTAACTTGGCCTGGGAATTCAGAATCTAGTCTTTTTCATATACAGTCTATGATATCAATTGTTGATCCATCATTCTGCGAACCGCGGTAAATTATACACATGCATACATTGTATATCAATGTTTAATATAAATGAGTAAAATCCATAATTATATGCAGATTTAAATACGTAAACATATACAGGTGTTTAAGTTATAACGGTTTGGAGTTGGATACGGTTTACTATACATATTTCTGGATGAACTACAGTAGTTTTTCTTCTGAACTATCATATTATTTGTTTATAGTTGATATATGTTTCTCAAAATCGTTCTTTTCAGAATGAAACTAGTTTTGGATTGTATTAAGAGATTATATTACGGTACAAAATGGTTTTCAAGCTTGAACAAAAATCATTGATGATTGAAAGTTACTTCCTTAATCGTGTAAAGGTTGATAGAATTTGGACATATTACATGAAAAATGTGCTTAAGAACTCCGTGTTTCCAAATGTTACTTTTACACGTCAGCAGATTAGAGAAATTTTAGAAGTGTGTTTGACACATTTTTCTGAAAATTGTAATGTCGGCGGTGGACAAAAGTTACAGTTGAAGTTGTTTGCAGCAGCGACTAAAATAGTAGATAATTAACCATACACTTTTATTTGCCGATTTAAGGCTACAATTAAACATCTCTGCGGGAACTTGTCACAATATATTACATAAAATTGTGCACATATATCCATATCGAATGACAATAGTGCATGAATTAAAAAAAGCCTTTGCTTCTGTTCGTATTTGGGCAAGTGTGAGTGTAAGACGATCAATTGGACGTATTTTTAATGGCTTTATTAATGGTGAATAATATCGAGAAGAGATTTCCCAAGCATTTATTAGCGAACTGCACGATGACGAACTATGAGGGGGTTAGTTGTAATAGGACGGGTTAGGCTGCATTGATAACAGAATATTTGCATTTGTGAAGGGAGTACTTTGGCAATAGACGTATTAGCAGAAACCTAGAAAATCCCTGACCAGCAAGATGTGATTTGGCCGCTTGAGATTTCTGGTTGTGGCTTGACATCAAGAAGTATATATTTTGAACTCCTATTAGAAGAATTAAGAGGGCGAATTTTTGAGAAGAATTAATAACATGTCCCAATTCCCAGAGCACGCATTGATTAGATAATTGATCAGATAATTTATTGAAGTATGTGGGAGACATTTTAATTATTTTTATAGTGTAAATAATAAAATTATAAATCAGATTTCAAATGACTTTGAATAGTATTTACTTAATTATTGTTTGTGAGAATTTTAATAACTAGGCAACCCGCTTACTTGGAAGTTTATGGGTTGCCCAACTTGTGCCTTTAATTTACGCTGTACTAATTAAGAGAGAACATACCTTTATCAAGTCATGCCCAATTCCAAACAGTTTATTGTTCAAACACTAATGCATCAAATAAAAAAAATATAAAGATTAGTGTCGCCAGCGCTAAAAATAATAATAAAAACATAATAGCAAATCTTAAATATTCAATTTAGGGATTTCTGATCCGATAAGGCAATTATTGCTTACTTCAATGTGGAAATTACGACTGTTCTCTTCAGTTTTTAAATATAATTTAATGCATTTATGCTATCGAAACAAATCTATGGTGAGCACGTACACATTTTTCAGAAAAAGTTTATAGATCCGGTTTGCTTTTAGTGCTTATAATTATGTTTACTACTAGCGGTAGGTATTATAAATCGTACGGTATGCTTTTAGGAATTCTGCATCTCTTCGAGTACATACCAGTAAAAATAATGTGGTCACTGTAAACTCGGAAATCCCCCTCGAGATGTATGTCCGTCCATTTGGAAACCGAACTGCAATCGATGTAAAAGGGAGCGCTTTGGATGTACTTCTACAGTTTTTTTTTATTATAGGGTGTTACATCGCAAGTAGCCTAAAAGACTAACCAGCAACTTTTATCTAACTTGAATTAACTTTATGCTAAGAATTCATCCACGGGCGTTCTCTCAGTTCTGACTTGCAAAATGTTTTCGTGCGTTACCGCTTCATTTTTGCTCTGTTTTTTTCACTAACACTTTCACGTCTCTTTACACTAGCTCAAATGGTATGGCTTTCTTGAGCCTTCTACTAGATCGAAGTGTTGAATTACGTCGACGTTTAGGTGCTGATGAAGCCTGATCTCATGCTTTTTGGAATGGTTTTTTATATCTTCTGTCACGGATCTTTTCCCTATAGATCCCTGTGGATATCACTATTTCTAGCGTACAAGGTTGCGTCTACGATATTTCTCAGCACTTTATCTTGGAAAATTTGAATTTGTTTGATATTAGTTTTGCTGTCGTAGCCCCAAAGTTGACAACCGTATTTCCATACTGGTTTTAAAACTTAATGGTACAGAAGTAACTTGTTATGTATTGAAAGCTATGAGTTTTTTCCCAGCAGCCAATACATTTTCCTAAATTTTATATTTAGTTCTTCTCTTTTCTTCGTTGTAAGTTCATTTCAAGATCCTACAAGATGTTGAGTGCCAGTAGCACGTAATGAATAAGAAGGATGTTATTCATGAAGTTGTAGACTTGTTTTCGTTTAGTTTTATTCTCCGTCGTTTTGTCCATTTGTCTAGCTGCTTTATGGCTTGTTCTAGTGTTTCTGCCGATTATTCAGTTCCTTTGCCTACCGCTAGTATTGCAGTGTCGATTGCGAACGTGGCTGTTGTTATCTCATTGGTTGACGGGATGTCGTTGGTGTACAATAGATGTAATATTGGACCCAGTACACTGTCCTGTAGTACCTACGCTGTAATTTCGTATACGTTGGAGTATTCCTCTTCTTGCATGATTCTGAATAGTCTATTTGCGATGTAAGACTTTAGAAGTTCAGCAAATTGTTTAGGCAGATTGTTTTCTAGTTTATGATTTAGTCTCTGATGCCATACTTTATCAAAAGTCTGGGCAACGTCTAAGAATATTGCTGAGCATAATTGTTTCTCTTCAAGACTTTTCTCTACGGGGTTTTTTTACTCTGTGAACTTGCTCTACAGTTTAATGGTGGTTTCGAAATTCTAACTGGTGTACTGGTATTAATTCTTTTCTTTCTATTAATGGTTTGAGCCTTTTGAGTAGTAGTTTTTCAAATAACTTTGAAATTATCGGTAAGAGTGAGATATGATGCTGCTTTATTCGTCAGTTTCTTTGGCTTCTGTCGTATTACTTCGGCTACCTATCATACGTTCGGTACACATTTTAGTCGAAATGCTGCATTTATTATGCTAGTTAGTCTGAGTATTTCTTCTCCATGTAGATTGTTCAATACTTTCCCTGTTATTAAACCAAATCCTGGAACTTTCTTTAGATTCTTTAATTTCTTTAGCCACTTCTCGAGGAGGGACTAATTTTCCTCCTCTCTTCCATCTTCTACATTCAGTGCTTCATCTTGTACTTATACTTATTGTTCATTCAGTTGAAATATCTTCTCGAGGTGGTTTGCGAAGGCATCTGCCTACTGCTTATTGTTTCTTGCCCAACCGTTTTCAGTTCTTAGTTGTGGCAGCTGGGTTATCGGTCTCTTGAATTTTTTGGTTGCCTTCCATACGGAATAGTCAGGATCTTTGTCGTTTGTCAGATTTTTAAGGTAGGTGTTCTCCGAATCATTTTTATTTTCTGTATTTCTCTCTTCAACTGTTGTGTGAGACGGTTTGCTCTGGTTTTATCTATTGGGGCTTTGGTTTGTTGCCATTTTCCCTGGTTCTTCTTTTTGCAGCAACTAGCTCCTTCATTTCCTTGAGGTAATTGTTGCCTACTGTTTTTGTACTGCTCCAAGCAGCTTGTTGGATGTTCACGACAAACTTTTCAGCTTCGTGGTGCAATGTTTTCTCATTTCTAAGCGGCACGTTCAGCGGAACTCTGTCGTTTAGCTCCTCTTAAAACGCTTCCCAATCTATGTGTTTGTTAGACAGTGTTAGGTTACATTGTTTCTTGATTATGTTTTTGCTTAATATTAGAATGATTAGAGACGTCGGAGCTCAGACCCAAGTTCTCTTCGATTTTGGTAAGGTTTGCTGATATTTTCCTGGAGATGAAGAAATCGATCAGGCGCGGTATTTTGTTTTGTTCTTCGGGCCAGTAGGTGGGTTTTGCGCGTGAAGTGGTAGTTACAATACCTTTCCTTTGTCGCTTTTTGCAATTCTTTTCCTTTTTTTGTGGTCAGTCTTGAATCCCAAATTATATTTTTGGTGTTGAAGTCTCTTCCAGCGATAAATCGCTCTGCTTGTAGCAGGTGAAAAAGAGGTGTTGCCCGAAAACGACTATCGTTGCTCAAAAACATCAGAGCGTGGACCGACATGAACGCTGAACAACTCTTCCGAGCTGCTATGGACCGTCAACAATTTCACCAGGTGGTCGCGAACCTCTAGCTAGAGAAAGCCTTAGAGAAGAAGAAGAAGCTTGTAGCAGGCTTAAATAGTCTCTTTTTTCAGGTTATAATTTGGTGGGCAGTAGATTGCTGCGACTGTAATCTTTTGTCTTCTTGTTTTGACATTTATAACAGTAGCTTGGATTTCTTCCGTTTCATATTTGGTTTCTTCGTAGTGCGTTAAGTTTTCTCTGACTAGCAACGCACTTCCTCCCCTAGCAGTGTTTTGTGGATGTACAGTGTGGTAAGTTTTATACAATGCTTGTTCAACTGAAACTGATCTTGGATCAACTTAGCCTTGTGTACAAATGCAATAATTCAAATGACATTTGGTAATGTTAGTAGTGTTTGTAAGCTACACATTAATAAGTTTCTGGCGTTTGAATTTGATTTTGAATTTTAAAACTTCCGTTTTGAAATGGCGTTTTTTGTTGAAATTCTGTCCAAGTTTGATCGGCGTGCGGTCCTACAATTGTTATGCGCTGGGGATGTGTAGCCATTGCAGATTCATTCGCGAATGCAAACAGTGTATGGAAATGCATGTACTGCGTACTCAACTGTGAAGGAATGGTGCCGAAAGTTTATGAATGGAAAAGAAGGGACTATGGATGAGCCGCGACCCGGTATACGGTGTACTGCATTAACAGAAAACAATATGGCATGTGTGGAAGGCCTTATTAGAGAAAATCGTCGAATTTCAATTAGAGAAATTTCAGAAATTGTTGGTGCGAGTGTAGGATCTGTCCATAGTATTGTTTGTAATCTGGGTTCCAGCAAAGTTTGTTTGCAATGGATTCTTTGTCTCTTGTCTATGAACAAAAATGCTTGCGAAAGGGCTTATCTCTGCAACACCTCACATACTATAGGCAAAATGGTGATGACTTTCTTCTGTCAATAGTTGCTGATGACGAAACTTGGTGCCATTACTACGAGCCATTCAGTAAGTTATCGTCGATGCAGTGGAAACATTCAATTTCACCACCACCGAAGATGTTTCAAGCATAACCTTCTGTAGGCAAGGTGATGTTAACATTTTTTTTGTTCAGGAAGGACCCTTGTTGATAGAGTTAAGGAACCTGAAGTAAATGTCAGTGAAAATCTGTAGAATGAAACTTTGAACAAGCTTCATCAAGCAATAATACGGAAACGTCGAGGAAATCATACGCGTGGGGTCATTTTGCTGTACGACAGTGCTAGAGCTCACGTTGCTAATGGGGTAAAAGAAAATCTTCAACGAAAGAAATGGAGGGTTTTTGACCATTCACCCTATAGCCCGGATCTATCACCTTGCGATTTCCATATTTTTGGACCGCTGGAAAACGGGTTAAAAGGTCGGCATTTGAGTCTGACGCAGAAGTACAGATAGCTGTGGAAGATTTCTTCAATCAGTAGCCACAAGAATTCTATGAGCAGGGCATACGTCGGTTAGTAAAACAATGGGGTAGATGCCTTAACTGTGGCGGTAATTATTTGCACACCTCGTATCTTTAAATTTTATATAATTCTGTTCTGTAAAATGTGTCTCTGATATGAATGTACCACACATCAATTGGTTCCAGAGACGTGGCATTGTTCGGATTTTAAGAAAATTAGATCAATTAGATGGTAGTTTGTAATAAGGTAAAGCTAAATTAAGTCCAAATATATTGTATATATGGGTAATTATAACGTAATTTTTATTACTTCAGAATTCCTATCAATTTCTATTGTTTATTAATAGATATATTAAATGTGCTGTCTACGAATTAAAAATACGTTTTTCTTAACTGAGATGCTGTTTGATGTTGTTGTATTAGAAAAAAAATGAACAATAAGATAACGCATGTTTGCTTAGCAAAAGTATTCTGCTTGAATTCGTATATCAATAATTATTCAATATCGGTAGCCAGCGAAATATAAAACAGCGTGTCCTGTATGACGTATGTCGCACCGTCGAGGCATTAAGCGCGCTCACGCGAACTTAATTTACGGCGCCATATTTAGTTCCAACACGCGATCTCTTTTGTTTTAAACGTGTCATGGCGAAATGTAGTTTAGAGCGAGCATTGGAAACAAAGGAACGTGCATTACAATGGCGGGAAGCGCGTTTTCATAACTCCCAACACCACTTATCAAGTTTGCTACGTTTAATTCCGAAACCCTTGCTTAATGAAATCGTATTTTTAGCTGCTACTGATTTCGCGATAGCCCTTGCCAATTAATACCTACACCCGATTTATTTTTGAAAAAACCTGCGCTTGACAGCTACTGACTGCTAAAGCCCGATCCTAGTCGGATTAGGAGCTGCTCGTGTTCGGTTGTCTATGTGCGTTAATCATACCCGAAATTGCAGACCCGGTACAGCTACAGAGTGTCCACAAAAAAGTATACAGTACATTTTGCTGTCTAACAAAAAAAAAAATTTATTCGTATAACCGAAAAGCTACGTACAGTTTTTACAAGGGGCTGCGTTTACACAATATACCGGGTGAACCAGGAAAACAGAATTGTTTCTTGTAGTTTATCTTTTTAAATAATAATCCATTTTATGAGTTTATGAGTTTTAATTTAAATAATAGCTGGATCAATAGGCCTTCATGTACAATAATCAAAACATCTTTATACAAGTTTGAAAATAGCGGACGTATGTAAATAAACCGTCTTTTAAATTGTTTCGTTACTAAGGAGTCTTGATTCCTTTTCTAAAATTCATGTGAGGTGGAATTACTTTTTATTATTTATACTTTTATTTTAAGTTCCTTAAAATCGGCTGGTTATGAGTTTCTACGTTAAAAAAATTCAAAATAAGTTTAACCAAATTGTAAAAAAAAACTGAAGTACCGTACAATATATATATAGATATAGGGTAGACCAAAAAAGTTGAAAATGATTTTTAACAACAGCTTTTAATCAATTGTGATTTGATTTGATCTAAGCAATAGGATTTAATGTGTAGGAATCCAAGTATACATTTATTCAATCAAACTACAAACATCTAAGATGCGTTATAGCAAATGAGTAATATCACGACATAAAAATGTATGGTACAATACGACAATCCATTGGGAATAAAAGAAGAAGAGACACGTAGATCAAATTGTACAACGTAATGACAGTATCTACCCTGATGTAAGGGTGTGAAACATGGACGATGTCTACGAAAGGATTACATATCGAAGAATCAGAACTCTTCAGGGCAGTGAAAGAATGCAGTAGGGCTGCGTCAAACAATAAGAGACGATTAAGTAACCTCAATACGAAGTAGGATTGATCAACAACGACAACATTGAGAAGCACATATGAAACGAATGACCGAAACAAGATCACCAGAAGAAGCTCTCAACTATAAATCCAGAGGAAGATAGGACGTAGGATGACGGAAAGCAAGATGGTGTCTGTAGCCGAAACAGACCACAGAGCCTTCTCCGTCAAGTGATGATGATGATGATGAGCTTAAATATTGAAATTATAATAAATGCTCAGAAACTTAACTGCGACACGGTATTTGGAAATACTTCAAACATATCTGCAGGATTTGTTAGATAAATGTTCAAATATGGTACCAACAAGATGGCGCTCTTGCACACAATGCCAGAACTGTTATTAATTATTTACATGGTCTTTTTAGTAACAGGGTAATAGCACGTCTTGACTTTTATTTAAGCGGCACTGAACAATAAGGTGTAGCAAGTAATTTTATTATAATAACGTAGAAGAACTATGTGAAACAGTGGTGCAAGTAATTAACGGTATTAATTGTAATAGGTACATTAGGAAAAGTAACTGGTAGTGTCGTCAAACGATGCCGATTGGCCAATAACGACCAGCGTTTTCAGCATTTATTATCATTTTAATATTCAGTAGTATTTAAATGTTTTGTTTCTGTTTCATTTGTTTCCAAAATAAACTTATCTTGTATTTGTTTTCATACTTACTTGATTTAAAATTAAAACACTTAATATCTTGAATGATTTTTTATTCAGATAAAAGTTCTGATATATCGTTGAAAAGAGTAAAAAAGTGCTATGGAAAAATCAAACATGGCGTCCATTTTATATTAGAAAATTGCTACCAATATCTCGGAAACCGCCATCTTAAATTTTATGTTGACATCATTTACAAGTGTGCCTAATCAAATCAAATACTTTGTACTTGAAATATGTTTTAATTTCTTTTATAATTACGGAGATATTTGATAGTAAAGAAAATAGCGACTTTTATGGGAATAATTCCTGAACTGTTGGGAATGTATAACCTTTCTCAGAGGAATCTGAATCAGCACTCAAAACTGCACAATTCTGCCCAATTAAACAAATCTCTATCTTGAACAATAAGAAAGCTGCCTTTGGTAGCCTATTCAATCTAGGTTACCCTGTATATAGATATGTACAGGAATGTACAGGATATATGCATATGGATATTAAACATACGTGATTAATATGAGGAAAACCTTAAAAATATATGTAAAAATGTACTTGGAAAGTTTCACACCTTACACACATGCTACTGTAGGTTTTAACACGAAAAACAGGCAGGCATATAAATCATAACCTTATAGATGACGCAAATAAAAATTACGTTTTTCTACAATCGATATCCAAAGTAGGCATTTGCGCTCGTATTTGACAACGCAAACGTCATCTTTTTCGATGAATGTCACTTTGTCGCTTATAAGCGACTAAATAAAAAAACGCTCGCTCTCCCAATTATTAACTATAAATCAAATATGCATTGCTCAGAGAATCCAATGTCAACAAGTAAATGACATCTTCCATTTGAGTGAAAAATTTCCTAAATAATAATCGTATGTGAGCGTGAAGCAGCAAAAATGGAAGAAGAAAATGATTGTAGTGATTTTTCATGTACACCACCTGAAATTGCAAGCGCCGCTAAAGTCGCGACTTTAAACCTATTGCCAGAAAAGTCGCGGGGGAAGTATGAAAAGCAGTACGAACTCTTCATCACATGGTGTAATTCAAGGAAAGTTAGAAGGTACACTGAAAACATAATGATGGCTTACTTTAGCGAAAAAGCTAAAACTATGAATTCTGCTACACTTTGGTCGGTGTACTCAATGCTACGATCTGTATTAACTGTAAGAAACAATATTGACATCAGCCAATATACGAAGTTAATCGCATACCTAAAACGCCAATCTGTAGGATACAAACCAAAAAAATCAAGAACTTTCACCAAAGAAGAATTGTTCAAATTCCTCTATGAAGCGCCAGATGAAATATTTTTAATGAAAAAGGTAAATAACACTACTCATTACTCTGTAAATATTAATAAGCTATTTTATTGACAGGTAGTATTAATTATGGGAGTTTTCGGTGCATGTAGACGAGATGAACTTGTGAAAATGACCATAGAAGACATTGAAGACAAAGATTCGCTATTAATAGTAAAAATTCCTGACTCAAAAACAAGAAAAAGTCGTGTCTTTAATGTTACTAATAGTGAAGAACTTGATTTTTTATCATTCTACAGAAGGTATGTTGCGTTGAGACCATCAGATTACGACACCCCATATCGTCTATTTCTACGATATTGTAACGGAAAATGCTCTAAACAAGTGGTGGGAATGAATATAATTGGAAAAATACCCTGTGAAATCGCCCAGTATTTGAATTTATCAGATTATAAATTATATACAGGTCACAGTTTTCGTCGCACGTCAGCTACTCTTCTAATTAATGGAGGAGGTGATATCATCCAACTGAAACGTCATGGAGGTTGGAAAAGTTCTTCTACAGCCGAGGGATACATTGAAGAAAGCATTAATAATAAAATTGAAACGGCACAGAAAATCTTGGGTAAAGGTGAATCATCTAAAGTGCAAATTGTTGAATCAGTAACAATGGCGGAACATACAATTTCAAACTCATCTAGACTTTCTTCATCGTCTGGAATTGTCATAAAAAATTGTAAGAACTGTACTTTTAATTTTCATTCCTCAAATTAAATAAATTTTTGGAAATATGTGAACTCTCGATTGTAGAAAAAATCTTGTGTGTAATTCGAGCGCAAATTCATTGTCGATTTCAAGAGATTGCCGCGCTCCTTCGTCGCGCGGCAACTGTCTCTTTCAATCGACAATATATCATTTTGCGCTCTTAATA
>JABXWE010006645.1:0-15227 GCA_014611495.1 Limonius californicus | reverse complement strand
AAGTGTTTATAAAAACTCCCTAGTAATCGATTTGACGTAAAATTTTCTACATAAATTTATTTAAAATACTCTTAAACTTCCTCAATAGAAAAAATAGTATAAAGAACACGTTTCATAAGATCACTTGTCGCACTCGTCCGTTGAAAAACTCGACGCTTCGCGTCTCGTTTTTCAAACTTGGACTCGTGCGTTAAGAAAAGGTTTTATGAAACTAGTTCGTTAATATACTATTTCAATGGGTTTAGCCGTTTCCGAGAAAATCATGAAACGCTTTTCACCTTCTTAGCTCATTTTCGTAATAGCCTTGATTTTGACAAATAAAATTCAAATTGTCAAGTGCATACGAGCATATTTCATAAAATAATTGTAATAATTTGTAATGTGTACTGGTTGTGCAAAATATGGAATTATATATGCTGTTTAAGTTAGATTTTTAGGTACTCGCAAAATGTTTTGTACCTGAATGTGTTATGTCATTTTTACGCATTTTTTAAAGTATTCGTCGACTTTTCACGCTTGTTGCACATGTTGAATAACCTATTTTTTTGTAAATAACGATGTATACAGTTTTTGAAAAAACAGACAGATAAAGTTCCTACACCATGTATAAATAATATGGCATATTAGATTGTATTTTTACAAACTTATAACAAAGGTTCAGAAATGCCATAAATCGTAAACCGTCTTAGTTTCATTGTACTGGTAGTATTTCTAAGGCTGTACTTAAGTAAAAGGAACTGACGTCATTCGCGTATTCGGTAAATTTCCAGATTGGGTAAAAGCCAGCTTTTGCATTCAAATTTCTTCCCTGGTGTAGTATAAAATTAAGAATAGCAAAGAAATACAAGAAGAGTGCCCGTCATAAAACTATGAATGAAAACCAGTAGGTAGGTACCTTACAGTAGAAATTTCAAAGAGATGCGTAATATTAGATAAAACGCAAGCAAAAGCAGTTTGTCTTAGAATTTCCTAAATGACAATGGTTGTATTCGTTCCAGTGGCGTTACCAGATGTTACCTAAAAACGAACTAAAATACAATACATCCTACTTTTTTTTTATTTTACTTCTTAGAATTAAACTACCTTGTCAAATTCAGTACGCATAGTAACATTATTAAAAATAAAATGATAATCTAAATTGTTTTATTACTCTATTAAGTTGTGATGTTTGTTTTGAAGAAAACCTCGACAAGAATTTTAAAAAATGCAATGGAAATAGAACGGAAATAGCACTAGAAAATTAGCATCGGAAAAAAACCCATAATAAATGCGCTTCTAATGCATCCTCCTTAAAAAGTTTCATCAATAAGAAGAACAACAAATTTCGGTAATAACGCTGTGCCGCTGTATAAAAATGACTAGAACAAAAACACCTTAAAAAATCCCGAAATTTTAGAAAATAAGTGAATTTCTATTATTTTTAGTTGTAAATGTTCCTTGAACCCTAAAAGAGTATCACTACTGGCGACGCCGCTGATATTTTTACAAGAAAGGGCACGTTTTGCTACCTGTGCCGTGTTGGAGAATCAGTCAGTTTACTTAAATATCAATTTTTCAGTGTTCTGTTCAGTGTTCGTCAAGCAACAGTTTAATTCTACAGTCGTTTTCTTATTATAGTATCATCATCATCAACAGCCTTTTCGTCCCACTGCTGGGCATCGGCCTCTTCTCTGCCACGTGTATCTCCTCAGCGCTAAGGTGGAAACACGGGGGACCTACAGTTTAACGTCGAATCCGAACGACAGAAATTCCAGAGAAGGTTTTTAGCATTAAAATCCCACGGTTGCAAGCCGAATTGGGAAATTGTGTGTGGTGGGTTGCAGACAAGATTTTTATAAATCTGCATAGTTCTGCTTAGGTTTCGAACCCAAGCCAGAATCGACGTTTTATTCAGAAAGCGAGCGCTCTACCAACTGAACTACCACCACACTATTATAGTATACTACGAATTAATTATAGAGTGTTCTGACTGTAAGTAATTGTGTTGGAAGTGTTCATAGTTTATTATTGCAAGTAAGTATAAGCTATATTTAGTATATGTATTATTGCTACTTTATGCATAATTTACAGAAACAGATGTCTACCCCTCGAGTGTGCAAACTTAAGAAAAAAGGTATATCTGCTTATAGCAAATGTTGTGAATGCGTCAGATGTTCTTCTATTTAAGTAAAAATAGCAATTTAAAAATTAACTTATATTTTCTTTGTGCAATCGCGATTCGTAAAAGGGTTGCAGCTATTACCGATGCCCAATTTATGGAAAGGGGGGAGACCTTTCTGTGCACAGCGAAAGATCGTGATGGAGGACGCAAAAGGAGAAAAACCGCGATAGTATAGAATGAAAATAATGTAGTATAAGATTTTATGTTCGTACTGTTTAATGTTTTTCAATATATATTTCAACCATAAGTTTTGATATGTAACCCTAACAAAACTACCAGAAAAAGAAACAGCAGTTGCTGAATCTAGGCATGAAAACATACCCTTAATTAAAAACAAAAGTTGGTTACCATAGCAACGAAGTAATTAAGCGTATGAAGACTTAATATTGAGAAACTGAAATTAATGAATCACACTTTTTTAATGCTATTTTTTATATGATTATTATTTATTACGTAGTAAGTTTGACATTATGCATTACATTCTACTCGCGGTAAATTGTTTTCTACATAGTTTGCCACAATTTCTTAAATATTTATAACATAACATGATGTTGTCTGCCAATATATTACCAAAAAAAGTGACCAACAAAGTGCCACTAAACTTTTCAAATATTTTATCTAAGTAGATTTTACATATGGGCCATACCTTGGTAGCCAATATATAAACAACAAAAGTAACCAAGAATAGACCAATAAATTTTGCAGATATTTTACCTAACTAAATTTTATATATTGGTCATACCTTGGCAGCCAATATATAATCAACAAGAGTGAACAACAATAAGCCAATAAACTTTGGAGATATATTGCCTAACTAGATATATAATATTGGTCATAGCTTGGCAGCCAATATGTAACCAACAAGAGCGACCAACAAGGGACCAATACATTCTGCAGATATTTTACCGAACTAGATTTTATATATTGGCCCAACCTTGTTAGCCAATATATTACCACTATAAAAAAAACGTTACATTTAGATATCTCTATCGCCAATATAACAGAGCCAATATTGGCCCAAGTTTACTGTGCTACTTGGGATTTCTCGATTTTGTTTATATTTTCTTGAACCAGAGTAGATGCAGTTGCGGGATCACTGTGTGATGCAATCACCGTAGTATCGTCAGCGAAAGTCGCTACTGCTGTCCTTTGTAGAACTGGGAGGTCGGCAGTAAAGATCACATACAAAATTGGCCCTAGTATGCTTCCGTGAGGGACGCCTGATTTGATTGGTATTAGGTTTGTTTGTTCGTCATCATATCTAACATAGTACTGTCTATCTTCTAAGTACGATTTTAATAGAAGGCAAATATTATGGGGTAATTGTTTTTTGATTTTGTATAATAGCCCCGAGTGCCAAACCTTGACACATCGAGAAATACAGCTAAGCAGTATCTGCCTTCTTCAATATCGGTATTTATGTGACGTAGTACCTACTCGGTGTACTTGTTCAATGGTTCCATGCTGTTCTCTGAATCCGAACTGATGCTCAGGGATTAGCTGTTTTTGCTCAAGTGTTGGTTTATGTCTTTTAAGCAGAAGTTTTTCGAAAACTTTCGATATTGTTGGCGGAAGACTGATATAACTCTATGCTTTCAGGATATTTGCCACGTTTTGCTATAAGTATAATTTGTGCGATTTCCCAGGAAGCTGGGAAGTAATTTAATCTTAGGGCTGCGTTGAAGAGTGCCGTTATGTCTCGGATTATATTTCTGGGAGTTCCTTGAGTACCTTGCCTGTAATTAGATCCTGGAGTTTTTTTGCTATTGAGACTTTTGTCGATTATTTGTTGGATTTCGTGGATCTTCAATTTTTTAGTGGGGGTTTCATTTGTAGTGGCGAATCTAGGAAGGTATGGATTTGTTCTTTCTCATTTTCAGTGATTATTCTCCAAAAAGGGGTAAACATTTGTTCAAGATTTTTAGCAAATACTCCTGCCTTTTCTATATTTGATCTAGTCCATTTGCTGTTTTCTGAAAGAATCTAACATTTCCGAATGTTAGGATCTCTGTTAAATGGTTAGTTAATAATTTATCCTCAAGCATTAATAGCCCTATTAAAAATTGACTAATAAAACTTTCAACACTGTCATCTTATTTAAGCCTTCCCAAATTTGGAACTCCATTGTACTTTCAAACTGTCACCCAAAGTGTTCAAACCGAAAAACACTAAAGCCATCCCCTAAAATAATAAAGTTTCAAAAAGTGAAGTGGAGTTAATAAATAACTCGGTGACACGCTTATATGAGAGTCTGAAAATGCTTTCGCGGTCATTTTAAAAAGTAATTAACTTGGATAGTCACTAAATTATCGAATTGAATCAAAGAAGACTTGAAACTAAATTGTATGTTTATGTCAACAAATCGTTTTAGGATTTATTCACAAATGTAGCAAATATTATAAAATTATATTATGTAAACCACCGGTGCTTGATATGAACTCGGTATGTGTAAGCACACATGCTGAGCGGTTCGGGTTCAGCAAGTCAACTGGCACGTTATGACTTTAACACGTTAGCTGCCGCAGTGTAAAAATAATTACTTTCTCTGGGGCCACACTACTATTTCTGTTTTACTTGTTTAATAAGGGTGTAAAACATTCAGTTTTGTCATCTGTTGCTAAAAATTGTTTATAATTTTTCCATATCGGTCATGAATCACTGATGCATCATGTGGCCCGTAAAGAAAAACTTTGCAACTAGGCCGCATGGTGAATCCGTGATTCGTGCATTTGCAGGAATATGAACATGTCAGCTGCATGTTTCTACAGGCTTATTTTATGATCATGTATAAATGCAAGAAGGTATTTCTTGATTTAGTGAATATATATTTAGTAAATGCCAAGGTTATCCTCTTATTGGTCTAATAATGTTATTTATGCTGAAGTGAAGAAGGAATCGTTTCGAGCTTTTGCTTAGTAACTGGCACTTTTCGAATAACGAAAGTGATAATATTTCAGATCGCTTATATAAGCTAACACCTCTCATTGATAACATTCGTGTGAATTTTTTAAAAATAATTGTACCTGGCAATAGCATACGCGTCGATGAAACTTTAGTTCCTTTCCGAGGACGTCTTTCATTCTTGCAATACATCAAAAACAAGCGCCATAAATTCGGCGTAAACCTGTTCAAATTATGTATTGAAGATGGTTACACGTATGATTTCAAGGTGTATCGTGGAAAAGAGAAAAAGGATAATTCTGCTAGTGTTCCGACATCAATAGTGATAGCACTTTGGAGTGATCTCCTTGACTATGGTCGTACTGTATACGTGGATAATTATTATATTAGTGTAGAATTAGCACATAAACTTTTAGACCGACAAACTCACCTAGTAGGAACTGCGCGTAAAAGTCGAAAGGGACTTCCTAAGGACATTGTAGAAAAGAAGTTAAGAAAAGGGGAAATGATTGGTAAGGAAAGCAGAAGAGGAGTCGTTGTTATCAGGTGGTGTGACAAGGGTGAAGTGTTGATGTTGTCTACTAAACATACAGATAGAACGGTTACAGTCTCGGCAAGAAACAATAAAGAAGCAACCAAACCTGAAGTAGTTGTAGACTACAATAAAAGTAAAAGTTTTATTGATTTGTTCGATCAAATCAAAGCCTACGCAAGCTGTTTGAGAAAGGGTATCAAGTGGTACCGCAAACTAGCAGTCGAGATTCTTTTAGGTGGTGCTGTTGTAAATATCCAACTAGTATACAAAGACGGTATTGGTAAGAAAATTAGCATCACGGAGTTAAGGGAAGAGATAGTAAAAGAATTACTACGGATTCGGATAAAGGGAACCCTTCAAATCGAGCTAATGATAAGGAGAAAAATATTTTAGAAGAACGTGATTCTAAGGAAAGAAAAAGATGTGTAGCGTGTTACAAAAAATTGGCAGAAGAGCATAATTGGAAGTATGCTGGAAGTAAAGCAACTTCAGTGCGATAAATTCTACTGTGTAAAGTGCTTTACAATTGTGTTTATTGTACTATCTAATGCATATTTTCATTTGTTACCTATAATGATAACCTGTTTTATTGTTCTGCTAGTTACATAGATACATAAAGTCGAAAATGTTCTTTAGTTTGTTTTTTATGTTGTAGTTACATTTCCATTTCAAATCAAATAAATAAACGCATTTTTTCTCATTCTGGGTTAGTCTCTTTATTTATGATAATAACTTTGTTATTTTATATGTAAATAAAAAATAAAAAAAAGTTTATAGAAAATGTATTGACGTATAGTATAATATAATATAATATAATGTAATATACGGTTCCAATGGAACAAATAGAAAAAAAGGTAATAAAATCAATTCGGTGTTATGCAACTCTAAAAGCAGTATTTCAATCGGCTAAGAATACAATCTTGTGCAGGAGGCCATGCTCTTGTACAATCCATAAGCAGACTACTGTAGCATGCATCATCCGTGATCTGTGTGGCCTCAAGTGAAAATCTACGCATGAAGCATATATGATTCATGCGGCATAGCAAAAAAGACCATCCTGAATCATATACGCATCATGTGGCAGCTAACGTGTTAATTATTTGATTACCTCCCTTTTACACACCTAGCCTTACATGCATCCCATTTTTTACATTTAATTTGTAATTAACTCCAAAATTTAAATATATTTACCAATTTACCTTCCAAGCGGGTTCTTTTATTTATGACGCAGCATGAAGTCTTGGTTTCTATATTAGCTTGTATAATGAGAATTATATTTGTTTTGGGAACGTCGAGGTTAATGTACATATAGTCTTTTGCTTGAAATCATTTTCCTTTGATCCGCAATTATTCTCACTGTATTCAATCTCCGGAGTTCCATCATTACTGACGGTTGCTGCTCTGCACAATGGAGAGATGATTTCTGAGTGCACCAAATTAACGACACTTGCAGTGTTCTGCATTTCCAACCGTATTACGTTTCGTTGAGCACACTGTAGGGAATAGCAGTATTTTTGTTCCTGGTTTAAAATTCAAATTAAATGTCAAACGTATTTTGCTCGGGCAAACTAGGCGAATAATAAAAATTTCCAATATAACCCGCCTTAATCCAAGCTACAGTAATTCCAGAATAATATGAAATTCGTCGCGAAAAGAATGGTTCCAAATTGAAAAGTATTTCAGTAATAAAGGTGCAGCGAGTTATTAAACGGCATTTTAAAATAAAACTAATTAAACATTACAGGAATGTATGTGGTCGCATATTTGCTAAAGAGAGGAAATGCTTTCGTATACGATTTGGGATTTTTCCCAGGATAAACCTTTTATTTATTTATATTTGCCTGCTCTTATACTGGTTGTCCATAAATGATTATAGGGACGCAGGTGGCTGTGAATTTTAATGTAGCTTACCTTTTGTCGTTTCCGCCTTCCTGGAACTTGGCGCAACTGACATTCGTTTATGAGGTTATGTTATGATGGCTGTTTATTTACTTTGCGTAAAAAGTTTACAAAGCACATATGATAATTGTTCAATAGTTAAACTTTCCAAAACCACTTGCGTCTTCTTCATTAATAATCATACAGTTAAAAGGAATATTTATAAGATAATATTTTTTACGAACACACGTGCCTTTAAGTGTGAAGACAAGATGTGTTCTACAAAACAGTGGAAAATCGCAAACGAACAAAAGGGAGAGGAAGTTGTAGTTACTTAGACACACTTCTACTAAATTCCGCATGCTGCAAAAACGGAAATGGCCGTAGACTACAAGAAAAATAGCAATCAAAGTTGAAAAGCAATAAAGATGGTCATAACAGGAGTGTTGATATCCTAGTCCAACTTCCAAGGGTTAAAAGTTACACAACGCGTACAGAATTTATCTCTTCTTTATTAGTTTGAAACTACGTGCTTATCTCAGATTTATTTGTTACATGATCGGTTTGTTAATTAGGGCATCCAGAAGTTATTTTGAACGCTTCAGTATTTTTGGAAAATTCTATAGATTTTGGGATAATTATCTGAAAAAACTTGAGAAAATCATCTGCTCGAAGAACTTCCTCATTTACATCAAACTATAACTAAACTAACAGTAACACGTGGTACGACATTCGAGCTGTGGCGAAAAACTATAAGTGGCAGCAATACGAAAAGTGGCTCATGTGTGGAAACCCTTAACAAGTGAATAGGGCTTGTGGTGCAGAGCGTTTCTTCAAATTTATATGCTTGAATAGTGTCAAGGGAATTTCTTGTGCTATATCGAAAAAGCTTTTCATACATTTTCAAGAGATATGGGCCTTCTATTTTTATATTTCGTGACGTATGCGTTTCCAACTAAATTGGTTCAAAGTTTCACTTTTGCCTGAGGAAAGAATTTTTCATCTCATTTTCTATATAACAATGTGAATTTGGTTTTCACGGCGTACATGTTATAAGTGTTTCGATACACATTTATGTTTATTTTAGAAACGGAAAATGTCTACACCGTTTTTGTTTTAAATTACTCCCAGACTCCATCGTATGTGCGGGCTACGTCCTTAAAAAACACACCGTACACAAAAACGGAACGAAACCAAAATACAATTTTCTAGAAGAAATCACCGAGCTCTTGAAAATCAGCATCGTCGCTACAACTTTCAAAATTAGTAAATTCAAGGCTTATTGCACTTTTCAGGTACGAAATGTAGCATAGAACTGACGAGAGCACGAAAAAAGTACTAAGCAATTCAACAACATTTAAAAACCTCCATGTAAGACTGCAGCCGTAGGTTTTCTGTTGGTTGACGTGAAGATCGCTTAAGGTCATCTTAAGATCTGTTTGAAAGCTTTTTTGCTGTTCCTAAATCAAAACGTCCCTATAGCAAATAACGTGTAGACCAACTTTTAGGGACAAACAGGAGTGAGAATACTAAAACGCAAAATTGTAATTTTAGTAATTCTAACTTCAAAACTAGGCAAATTGCAAAATCATAATCAGTTTGCGAACTATTTCAATAATTACCGCTAAAGACAGCTGATACTGTTTACACAACCACAATGGAAAAATTGGAAATAATTACCCGTTTAATAAGTACTCTTTTTAATTGTCATTTTTACCAGTATTAACTGCGTTGTTGGTCCCACTAATTATTAAGAGCTTTCCTTTAAAATCAGATTAAGCGTTATGCCACCTACTGCCGATCTTACACATTTTTGGCTTATGAATACCTCAGCCGACGTGTTTTACATAATTATAATTAACTGAATATATGAAGCTGCGGGAAACAGGATTCACGAATCCGGATGCCGCCCTTTTCCTACACTTACCTCTATTGTAGTTGGGTAATACATTTTCGAGATTAATTCCTAATTGCTCATTTCCCATTTCCTGGAGTGTCAGTATTAATTTTGGTTACGCCTTCCATTATTAATAACAATAACGATACACGGAATGTGTTAAGCAAACATGCCAAAACATTTTTAAACTCAGTAATACTACCATTTAAACCTAGATCTTCGAAATAGTTTAATTAAATACCTAAATTAAGCATCAGAAGAAGGGAAGAAATCAGCATCGGTATAAATCCCGGAGTCGCTGCCGGAGCAGTCCGGATCGTAATAAGACTTGCACCCATTATAACGAGACAGCTATTATGTTACTTGTTCGGTTTTTACATTACATTATCATTTAGTGGCAACACCGCGAAGGTTTTACAGACACTGCAAATTTTACACCCTGTTTCCACATAATCACATCGCGGACCTCTAGTCATATATATCACTTAGGAGATGCCACTCCCACTCTTTTATAACACCCTCTGGAAGTTGATGTTTCTCACTTTCCGCTGCTTTTATTATTTATTATACACTCGCAGTTAGATCCAAAGCAATTCTACTTTTTCGGTGATCCCTAAAACTTTCTTTTCTATTAAGCCAAAAAAATTTCACGATAAAATACTGACTTTTTTATGCAGGATCAGCAGGTGATTTTCGCAGGAAATTTTATAAATAATTTCTTTGTTCCAATACTTTATGCAAAACGTCAGTAGAAAATAATTTTCTTCTGTAATTAATTACACGAATTTCGAATAATCAAAATTGAAATTTATCCAGGCGGCTTCCAATGTTCTGTTGCCGATAAATCAGCGGTTACGCCTAAAATAAATTGGGCAGCTTAATAAATAAAGCCTCGGTGCAACGGAGAAGTGGGCGTGTCCCCTGAAAACTTTCGAGCGTAAAGTCGGGTCCGCGCTATTCCGGGTTCCGGGCACAACTGCCGAACCCGACGCGTCTGCAGGGTCGCGCGCCAGCGCACACGCCCCCTTTGTTCCATAGCTTACAGTCAAACAATATACTTGCAAATTTAGGATGCATTCATGATTTACAAAGTTTATCTGCTGTATCTTCTTGTGTTCGTGCTCTAGGCATATTCGAATTGAAAGTGCTCCGAACATGCGGACAGAAGTAATAATCATAAATAAGTGTAACAAATAGATTTTCTTCGGCTAAAGAATTTAATCTTTTCATGGCAGGATATTTGGGAAGAAACAAGCGTATCCATAGCAGAATACACAAACATGTCATTTTAACATTCAAAGAAACATATTTCTAAATTCCAATCCGTTGGCATTGACATTTGCACCTTGAAGGTTAGATACATACATTTTATCCTACAATTTCTGATTGTTGGCTTTCCAATTACATTATTATAATACCGCACAAGATTGTTTCGTTAACCTAAAATAGTAAACTTTGGCTCGTCCACTACACAATCAAGGACTAAATTCATTGTAAAATATATTGGTATGTAATAAAAGTCATGGTAAAAAGAAACTTACGCCGACTAGCTCAAACATAGAACTGTTATCTCAGGGAATTAAGAAAGTGTCTCTAGTCTCGTTCTAAAAGTTGAAAACGTTAAAAAAAACTCGTGCAAATTCTTTCAACCCTCACTGTGATTTAATGTCACCGTAACTAGTTTACCTTTTATCAGCACCAACATTTACACTGTAGTTAGGCACGCTAAAATGCCCCTGGGCAGCTCATCTGGTACACTGACTGCATTCGCCTCCATCTGGTTGGTACAGCTCTCCGTGGACTGCCGGCTCTTCCCGTCACATCGTTCTTTAGCATTTTTTATTTGCGGTTATTGAAACCACGCTTCCTTTGCTGACACTGTATTCTCTTTTTAAATATTACATTTTTTAAGACATTCCAGAAAAAAGAACAAAAGTAATCTCTAATTTAAGATTTAGTAATCGTTGACCGGCGGGGAAGGTGTTGACACGGACAACACGTCTTGCCCCGACGGCGATTCAAAGGTGAATGATTCAATTATTTAATCGAATTTAAAACCTTACTTTTACTTGACAACCAATGAAATTACAAAGATTATGACAGATGGGAAAACTGTCAAGTTGTCAAACCCCGTTTTTAAAAATATTATTAATTTACACAACACATCATAATAAAACTTTTAGATGCCACTTTTGCCCAATGAGCATTTAAGCCCTTCCATTATAATATCACAGCAATATCTATAAACGAACACCTTTCTGACAATTTACGTATATTTTTGTTTTATTTATATATAAAATAAAATTTATTAATATATAAAGTATTCGGGAATTAGTAGCTTAGTTATGGATAACAACCATTATATTTGCAATTACATATATTTATCACAAGAAGCAATTATTCTTAAAAGCACAATTGTTCTCCTCAAGCAAGATGAGCTTCTTATTTTAGTATGTAAAGCATTAAGAAAAATTAGTATTTAACAGATATTTAACGCGTTCAAAAACAAGTTTGAAGGCATGGACCAACATGGGTTCTCAAAGATGTGAGCGTTAGCTGTTTCAAATTCAATTGTTTGGCATTCTGTTCAATTTACTGTTGCAATTCGGCAGCATTGAGGATGCTGCACAGACTAAACTCTTTCGGTAACCCGAAAAACTATAATCCAAATGAGTTAAGTTGGTAAACGTAGTAGATCATGACACGATATCTCCTCGTGTTATCCATCTCCCATTAAATGTGTTGTCCGAGTGCTCACAAATAGCATGCGGAAAATGCGGCGGCCGCTCATGGTGCACAAACCAAACGTTAAGTCCTTGCTTTATATGCAGATCTTCAATGAGTACAGATAATGTGTTTCCAAGAAATCATACTATACAAGACCTGTTAATCGGTCCTAGTTGCCTGATACCTAAAATGTCCAGTCAGGTATTCAAACTGAACGTTATTATTACTGAAATTTAAAATCTCAGTAGCTGCAGTATTCTCTGAGTTGTCTGAATACAAATTGTGTTTGGTGGTCAGGGCAATTAAAGGCTTGTACGCGTTGAATATGGTAGGGATATAAAAATTAATGATGAAGAATTTTGGGAACAAACTCACTGATCCTGACTTCGATACAAATTCCCACGGTCGTTCCATAAATTCCTTCCATGGAACTCGGCCAGCAGCAATTGTAAGCACGTTTCTTACAATAAGTACTTGTTACATCAATATCTACCTAAGTAAATATAACAACATACATGCAAATAATATTTAAAAGTGGGACTTTAGCTACAATGTTACGAAAGCTTCTTGGAAAAATCAGTAGCTGTATTATAACTATTAACATTTCACAAAATTCAATTAACGGACATCCAGATACGAATAAAATAAAGACTTAAAATTGGCTTCAGTGTATACACTGTAAGTTAATTAAACTGTCGTAAGCAGTTTTGTGCCGATAACGTATGTTCGATAATATGGAAAGCGCATTTCTTATCTCTTGTTTCTAGCGAAGTTTACAAAATTGTAGTTTCTCAATGCATTAAATTAATATACAATTTCGATAGATAACAAGCAGGACCGCCTTCATTGAAATGCTTAATATTTATTGGGTTGCATTTATAAATCTAAAATATTAGAATTTTGATTTTTGTTAAATACATTCTGAACCTGTGGGTTAAATCCCAACAATAATAACAACTAATTGTACCCACTCATATACAGATGAAACACAGAATTTACTCAGCGTACAATTTTTTTAATATACGCTTTATGTTGTGCTACTGTAAGAGTAAATATATCGATTTGAAAGTTATTCATACTATCTAAATAGTTAAACAATGAACATATTCTTGTGATAGTTGAATTTTCCTTCACTTGAGTACGACAACGTTGTACATAAAAAATATTATTCTTACGAGATCTGTAAGCTGGTATATAGAATGATATTAATGACAAAATGTCAGGGCAGTCAATGAAATTACGTAATATTTTGTATAAGAATGTTAAATTAAATATCATACGTCTTTTCGAAAGTTTTGTGATTTCTAGTTCACGTCGTAATCCCGCATAAGATTCGAAACCGGAGTATCTGTGATACTTTTTATAGTATAGGAACTTCAGGAATTTGTTTTGCACTGTTTCCAGTGCATTTGCATAAACTGCCGTACCAGAATCCCATACTACAACCGCGAATTCCAGTTTCGATCTTACTAATGTATTGTACAATGTTTTAATAGCCGAAAGATTGCTAAAATTTTGACATGTTCTCATTAAGAATCCAAGAGATCGCATTGAGTTATTAACAGTGATTAATATATGTTCATTGAATTTTAAGTTAGTTGTAAAATGCACACCTAAGTCCTTTACTGTCTCCACCCTCTCTAAGACAACAGTATTCATAATGTCATTTCGGCCAACCACGTTCCTGCTAAGACTGTATGACATCACTTTGCATTTGTCTGCATTGAAATACAGTTTGTTCTCTTCGCTCCATGTTGTAACAGAATTAATGTCGTGTTGTATCAGCAGAGAGTTGGGTGAGTCGCGCGACTTTAGAAACAGCTTCAAGTCGTCCGCAAACATTAAAAATTTACAGTTCTTTATACAATTGGATATGTCATTAATAAAAATTAGAAAAAGAAGAGGTCCCAAGTTGCAACCTTGAGGGACTCCCGATGGCATTCCATAAACTTCCGAATAATTTGCCCCTGTGGTGACGTACTGCGCCCTCTCTTGTAAATAAGATCGAAACAATTCAAGTAGTGAACGTGAAAGATTAAATGTTCGTAGTTTTTTTAACAATATATCGTGGTCCACTCTATCAAACGCCTTCGAGAAATCCGTGTACACTACATCCACTTGATCGTTTTCTTCGAAGGCGTTAGATACGTAGTCGACAAATAGAGTTAAATTAGTTTGTAGTTGTAGTTATGTGAGTTATATGAGTCTCGTTTTAAGATAGTGCTTTGTGACGTGTTTATTTTCATACAATTTTGTCGTCAATTTGTATATGTCATTGAAGGCACAGGATTGTTTGTGTCCCATATTACTGTGTGTATCTACAGCAGATTACCGAACCCCATCTTGCTTATTTATTTATTTAGTTAAAAAACCTCTACCTCACAGCAATATACATATATATATATATATATATATATATATATATATATTATAATTTTTGTTATTAATACTTCGGGCCGAACCAGGAAATAGCCCCAAGTTAGCATCGTTATTTCGTTAAAATAGTCACATACAAAATCCTAGTCGGTTAATGTCAATATAAAAATTATTAAAATAAACCCAAAAAAGAATTAAATTAATTTCAATCTAATAAATGTTTATACCTCTTCAACTGCAATTTTAATCTTTCAGATATAGTAGATATTAGATATGTTACTTTATTAAATTTATGGGCGCCAGGTGACAAATTAAATAGAAAATTTGCCTCCAAATTCAATTTTATTTATATAACCACGGTAGCTCGAGCATGAGACATAAATACCAAGGATAGTAGGTTCAAAAAGGTTGGAAAATTTACTCACTTAAAATCGCCTTAATACATTTGCCAACTTCAGATCGGTTTTAAGTAATGTCAAAAATAAAACTTGAAGTTATTACGTTTGGTTTACTTATTTGGTCTGGTATTCCCAATTATACAGGTAAAGCTTCACCAACTTGTTCTTTATCTCATGTCAACCGTAAGTTCAGTTGGATTGTAGATTAGTAAATTAGTACTACCTTTTCAACGAGTCCCTCTTACAAATCTCTTGAACTTCACAGATGTGCTTACACTTGGTTTTATAATATCGCTGAACAGGCAACCTCCATAAAACAGTACAAAGTTGTACTTGCAGATGGGTCCATATCTT
>JABXWE010006641.1:0-24605 GCA_014611495.1 Limonius californicus | reverse complement strand
TATACGAGGGTTATTCGGAAACTAAGGTCCGTTTACTTATAAAACAGAAAACATTACAGATTTTTTCAAAAAACTTTATTTTTTAAATTCCTTACATGTGTCTCTATTTTTCTACATAGTTTCCATATTTGTTTAAACATTTGTCATAACGTTCTACAAGCTTCTGTATGCCTAAGTCGTAGACGTCTGCCGCCTGTGAGGATAACCAGTCTTGAACTGCTTCTTTCACCTCGTCATCTGCGAATCTCTTGCCGCCGAGAAACTCTTTTAGGTAGCGGAATAAGTGAAAATCACTCGGCGCCAAGTCTGGACTGTACGGTGGGTGGTCAATCTGTTCCCATCCAAAAGATCTGATCAGATTTTGGGTGTGAATGGCAGAATGGGGTCTGGCATTGTCATGCAGCAACAAAACTCCAGACGTCAGAAGACCACGTCGCCGCTGCTGAAACGTTCTTTGCTGTCAAAAACCGAATCACTTACCGTATTTCACAGTCGGCGGGCTGATCGATTGTTTTAAACATTTTGAAGTAGCACTGTACTTAGCACACTGCAACAATACCAATGCAAATGGCGTCGTTTGACGAGCAAGGCATGCCGGGAGTTGGTACGCATGCGCGTTTCAATGTTTGCGCGTCATTCGATTAGCTACGACGATTCGGACCTTAGTTTCCGAATAACCCTCGTATTTTGATTCTATCTTCATAATTTGCTCCCCCATTTCCTATTAATTTTCCAACCATTGTAGATGTAGATATTATAATTACAGCATGGAAACCGACGGAGAAAACTATAATTACTCAATATGAATTTTATACATTCTCCAAATTAGTGCAATTTATCATAATAGTTCTGTATCTATAATAATGTCTATCTATATTAAGTAATCTACTTGTAAAGTAAGGCATTTTGATGTTCGTAAATGTTTTATAAATACTTATAATCGCCGGCAATTTTATAAGTTAATAGATATTGACATATCCCTATAAATTGTGTTATGAATACCCTTAGCAACATAATTTGGTCTACCAATTATGCACATGTCGCTATGCGACATCATTATTCTACTAATATTTAAACGAACGATCATACATCTATGGTGTGAGTGGTTGAAATGAAATCCCTTCAATATTCTGCTTATTTTCAGCACCAGTATAACTATATTTGGCTGCTTTCGTTAATATTTTATATATTATAGTAATTACATTTGGTTAAATAATACGCATAATATATGCACTTAACACAGATAATAACACAAAAATTAGAAATAACAGCGAACTAACCAAAAACATAAAAATAAGATCAGGTATAAGACAAGGTGATAGCCTAAGTCCGTTACTGTTCTGCTTACTAATGGACAAAATAATAGAACAAACAAAAACTAAAATGAAGGATACAGAATGGGAAACGAAGTAATCAAACTAGTAGGTTATGCTGGTGATATAGTGTTACTGGCGGAAAGTGAAAACGACTTGCAAAGGCTATTATTCAAATTTAGAAAAGCGGCGGAGGAATATAATATGCGAATAAATGTTGACAAAACTAAATGTTTAACGGTTACAAAGGAGCCAATACGATGCAAACTAGAAATAGATGGTATAATAGTGAAGCAGGTAATGTCATTTTCCTATCTTGGAATAATAGTAACAAGCACGGTGACATACAGACGGAAGTCACGAAACAAACTAATAGAGCGGCGGCAGCATCAGGCGCATTACGAGAAGTAGGTAGTACGGAAAAACAAACATATGAATACAGAGAGCAAGACAATAGTACTTTTTTTAAAACCGGCCAGAAATTAGTACTTTCCGGTTTATTTTTAGGTCAGAAAATCTCATTTTGTCGGACCGAGCCAGAAAATTATTGTGATAGTCCGGTAAAAGCTTTTACCGGACTCATTTTTATTTACTTTCCGGCCTATCTTTAATGAAAAAAATAATAAAATAGTTAGTCTAAGATAGCGGTCAATTGGTTTCTATAGTAACCGAGTTTTGTATTATTTAAAAATAACTTGACATATTTTGACGTTTAGTTGAAAACGTGACATTTATTATAAAATGGATATTCAAAATGATGCATTTGATTGTGAATTAATGGAAGATGAAATTATACCAGATGAAATTGTTAAGGCGGCCACCCAAGCAACGTTTGATTTATTACCGTCGAAGTCCCGGACACGATATGAACAAACATACAACAATGCCCGTTTTAAAAAAAATATTGTACGTAATACGTCCCAAAAGTGCTTTTACTGGACTCGCAGGCTTGCAAGACTCGCCTGCGGCTCGCCCTGCAATTTGCCCACTCGTCCAGTAAAAGACCACTTTCGGGACTTGTTACGTAATAGTAGTTTTTTAAAACCGGCCAGAAATTAGTACTTTCCGGTTTATTTTTAGGTCAGAAAATCTCATTTTGTCGGACCGGGCCAGAAAGTTATTGTGAGAGTCCGGTAAAAGCTTTTACCGGACTCATTTTTATTTATCAATTGGTTTCTATAGTAACCGGTATTTTTTAAAACTATAAAATAACTTGACATATTTTGACGTTTAGTTGAAAAGGTGACATAATAATAATAATATGAAGTTTATGGTACAACAATGCCCGTTTTAAAAAAAATATTGTACGTAACACGTCCCAAAAGTGCTTTTACTGGACTCGCGGGCTTGCAAGACTCGCCTGCGGCTCGCCCTGCAATTTGCCCACTCGTGCCCACTCGTCCAGTAAAAGACCACTTTCGGGACTTGTTACGTAAACTACTATTACGTAACAAGTCCCGAAAGTGGTCTTTTACTGGACGAGTGGGCAAATTGCAGGGCGAGCCGCAGGCGAGTCTTGCAAGCCTGCGAGTCCAGTAAAAGCACGTTTGGGACGTATTACGTACAATATTTTTTTTAAAACGGGCATTGTTGTACCATAAACTTCATATTATTCGGGACTTCGACGGTAATAAATCAAACGTTGCTTGGGTGGCCGCCTTAACAATTTCATCTGGTATAATTTCATCTTCCATTAATTCACAATCAAATGCATCATTTTGAATATCCATTTTATAATAAATGTCACGTTTTCAACTAAACGTCAAAATATGTCAAGATATTTTATAGTTTTAAATAATACAAAACTCGGTTACTATAGAAACCAATTGACCGCTATCTTAGACTAACTATTTTATTATTTTTTTCATTAAAGATAGGCCGGAAAGTAAATAAAAATGAGTCCGGTAAAAGCTTTTACAGGACTATCACAATAATTTTCTGGCTCGGTCCGACAAAATGAGATTTTCTGACCTAAAAATAAACCGGAAAGTACTAATTTCTGGCCGGTTTTAAAAAAACTACTATTACCTACAACTGTTTGATTTTATTATTATTACGTAACTAAAATAGCCTTGACAACGGTTGGGAAGGAGACGTTTAACGCACTTGTGCTTTCGAGGTTTCCAAAAAACACATGTGTTTTTTGTTTACAGAAATGTCAAATTGAATTACAGAAATGATTAATAATGCGTTTTTTAATGGCGCCCAAGAACAATGAAGCAATCAACAAACCTTAGCAACGCGCTTAGCAACGTCGTAAAATGACGATTTGACGGGATAGTATCAATTTTTTATGAATTTTAATCACATTATAATAATTTTTTCAGTGAACAGTTGTAGGTAAAATGTTGTTTATATCACGTGCCGAAAACAATCCCACATACTCGTGCAGATTTCCGCACTCGGCCTTCGGCCTCGTGCGTCAAATTCTACACTTGTATGTAATGAATTGTTTTCGGCACTTGTTATAAAAATAACTATTATAAATGTGTTAGTATTACTTTAGTATAGCTATGAACTTTATTTTAATTAAAGTGTGCCTTAGAACCGGAAGTTCGTAAGAAGTTCTGAAAGCCAGCTATGTGACAATACTGGATGACCATGGGTTGAGGTAACAGCTTGTAGCTTTTCTGTTTTTACACCTATTATTTTAAACTTTTAAACTAAGATTTTTACCTCTCGCGTTTTATAACCATAGTTTTGCCATACGGTTTGGTCGGAAATGATATCAACTTTTTATTTACCTACGTTTTCTGTCATAATTTTATTCGTCATTTAATTTACATTATTTTGATATGTCATACAATGACATTTTGGTTAAAAAAGGCCGAAATATTCAATTGTTTAGTAAAACATTTTATTAATGACATTCATAATAACTTTTTTTAAGTTCACTCTGAAAACAGAAGAATAATCAACAGTGTTCCTTTTCATTAATTTGTTTAAAAATTTCATTGTGGCAAGATGATTTCCTTCCCATTTTAAAAATAATCAATGTTATTGCTAATATATGCTATAATAATGTTATTGCTATTAAATTAAAACAAATAAAATAACAATTTAATAGTGTAATAAAACTGAAGAAGGTGTATTTAAAAAAAAAACGAGTTGTAGCCGTTGAAAAATTGAAAAGTACTCCTTAATATGTTGTTAATATATTCTTGCCACAATAAAGATTTTAAACAAATACATAAAAGAAGGCACTTAAAGTTGATTAAATTTATTCAAAGCAATCTTGTCAAAATATTCATTATGAACAGTGGCGGACTGGAAATTTCCACAGGCCCTGGCAAACTGAAATGAACCTGTCCATAATGTATTATTTTTTACATGAGAAACTACATACCAGTAAATACAATATGAAGCAAACATATCTAATGTTCCAATATTAAACATAAACATGCGTAGTATACAATAACATAACATATACCTAGCAGTGCAGTGGCGTTTTTTTTTATTTGTTTATTTCTACATGCAATCAGTATAAGATACGATTAATACTATAAGCATGTTTGTAGTGTGTTTGCGAAGTATGTCTATAATTTTGGGTTGGTATCCAATGATATCAATCCTCCTCACCTTTTACTTTTATCTAGTGTGTGTATGTATATGGACTTAGCACTTAACTTGTATTTTTAGTATTTTGTTTTTATTTTAGAACCTATAAGGTAGTTTAGGGGTTTAAATCTTTTTAGTCTTTGTGTTTGTTCACTGTTGTCTAGTAGATTCACTGCCAGCACATTTGGGTGGGTGTCGAGTTAAAACGTCCACTGTATTTACTGATTTCTTGCTTTACGGAGTTCACTTTCAAATGACTTCTAATTTCACTGTTCGGTATGTACCACGGTGCGTTTGTTATAGTGCGTAGAACTTTTAACTGGAGTTTCTCCAAAATCTTCAGGTCTTATTTGGCTGTTGTTCCCCATAACTGCACTCCATAAGTTCATATAGGCTTGAGGGCAACTTATTATATATCAATAATGTATTGGTTAGCGTGATCTTAGATTGTCTTCTTAGAAGCCAGTAGTACTCTTTAAATTTACGTCCAAGCTGTTTCCGTTTATTATGGATATACGTTTCCCAGGTAAGTCCTCTAACTAGGTGTATACCTAGGTATTTCATGCTATCAGATAAGGGAAGGATTTGCCCATGCAGAGTTAGGGGAAGGGTGTTCTCTCTACATTTTGTGAATGTTAGCTGTATCGATTGCAATTCGTTTATTTCTATTCTCCATATTCGCGTCCGGTCTTGGATCTGTGGAGGTGTTGTTGTGGAGGCTTGCTGCTACGTTAGGATCGGGGTGGTTTGCCATTATCGTTTTGTCGTCGGCGAACGAGGCTGTTGCTGTGTCTTTGCTGGTTGGTAGGTCAGCTGTAAACAAGAGGTAGAGGATAGGGCCGAGTACGCTACCCTGCGGGACTCCTGATTGCGCTGGAAAGAGGTCAGTTGATTCTTGTCCGTACTTAACCAGAAAATACCTACCGTGTCAATAGGATTCCAGGATAATATACATCGTGTGTGGGAAGTTGTTTTTATTTTGTAGAGCAAACCGTGGTACCAGACCTTATCAAAAATCCTGGCGAGAATAGAAAATTATGTAGACCCGGAAACTCTAGTCACAATATATGAAATAAATGTTACAATTAATGCATTCCATAAATGTTTTCTCATTTAACAAAAATCGTCTATTGAGCATATTACACCTTTTGCATAAAATACCTCTTACCGTCCGGCCCACCAGGAATATGTCCGATGTCTAGAGGGGCAATTTCGCCACAGACTTGAATATTATTAATGGGCACTTAAATTTTTCACTAAACAATTGAATATTTCGGCCGCTGTTAACCGAAATGTCATTGTGTGCGTTAAAAATTTTATCATCAATAAAATTATCACAAAGAAAAAGAGGTAGTTGTATTTAAACATAAGAAGTAGATGTCATTTCCGGCCTAACCGAAATCCATAATTAAAGTTAAAACACTCGTAAACTAGTGCATTCAGAAGTTATATCTTAATTAAGAATTTCAAAATAATAGGTGTAAAAGCAAGAAACTTACATGCTGTTGCCCCATCTCGTGGACAGTTAGTATATCGACATAGGTCAGTTCCGATTGTAACAGTAGACTAAAAGTATTTTAAATGCAATTTGTCTTTAAACATAACACATCACAAAAACCATTATATACCAGTTATTTTACTACGTAAATATTCATCATTATAAAATTGGGAGTTGTACCGCGACCGCGTGTGGACGTACGACCCGTCTGCTGTGATAAGTAGTGTTTGTTTGTTTTATTTTTTATTTAACGTCGGCCTATTTCTGCTACTATGGCTAACCACCGACGCCAGGGAGCTATCCTACCACACCTGGAAATTTAGCCTGTTTGAGGGTTCTTTTGACGTGCCCAACAACACTTGGACACGGGGCCTACGATTTTACTTGCTATCCGAGAACAAGGGCCGTTTTAGCATTTTTTATCGCTCACAAAAAAAACACCGACCTCGGCGTCCGGATTCGAACCCGGGACAGCTGCGTGAAAGGCATACGGCCAACCTATCCGAGCTACCGGCGCCGGTGATAAGTAGTGTGTTGTTAATCTCCGCAGTTTTTGTGCACCCAAAGTGAATAAATAGGTCGGTATAAAATTTTTGTAATCAATATAGTAACCGTGAAGGCAATAATTGGAGATCGCTGACTACAGGGATCGCCAAATAATTTGTCAAACCACAATGAATTCCACACTACAGAATGAAAAACCATACTCAATTGTTCTCAACTCCGAAACACAATTTCCCAGAAAAGAACAAGCAATTGTATTTAATTCAATAGACGGCTTAAAAATACAAGAATATATAATAGCTTTAGCAAATCCAACTGGGCCAAAAAAACATATTGTTTTGTTCAAGAATATCAAATAATAGAATTTGCGTATATCTATCGTCAATAACTCAAGTTGATAGTTTCATGAATAAATTTGGTTGTATAGAAATCAACAATGAAAAGATTCAAGCAAGAAGATTAATCGCACCTTCCCAAAGACTAGTACTGTCGAATGTCTGCCCAACAATTCCTCATAGAATATTAGAAATGGAACTAAAGAAATTGGGTTTAAATCTTTTATCTACCACATCTTTTTTGAAAATCAACATGCCAAGCCCGGAATTTTCTCATATTCTAAGCTTTAGAAGGCAAATATACATAACCCCTACAGACGAAATAATCCCTGAATCTTTATTGGTACATTATGACAATATACAATACAGAATATTCTTATCAATAGATGGGCTATCTTGTTTCAAATGCAATTCACTTGGCCACATAGCTTCCAACTGCCCCGTGAACCAAGGGAATTATAACAATACAGAAAACTTACCCGACGATAACCGAACTACAACTCAACCTGATTCCGAAAAAACCATAAATACTATGGAAACAACATCGGCCCCAAATTACAAGCGCCCAATACTTCAGCAACAAAAAGCTTAAAAAAAAGTAAACTTAATAACCACACAGAAAATAAAAAATCAACAGAGGAAATGTTGAATCCTGCAAAAGACTTTATAATTAATCACGCTCCTATTTTCGTACTGAATTTTAACCAACTAATAGATTTTTTCGAAAATGCATACGGGAGCCCAGATCCACTCAGCGTAGCAAAGAGATATACTGAAAATATAGCTGGGCTAATCGATATGCTAACAGAAATATACCCATATTTAACCGTAAGAAGTATCAAAACCAGAAACACAAGAATAAAGAAAAAACTAACACAGCTAATAAAACAAGGAACAAGATCCAGTTTAGAACCCACAGACTCAGACAGTGATACATCATTATTGTCACTAGATCAATAAAAACCTTATACGAGGGTCAAGCTACAATTATTGAGAATGGAAAGATTGATACAGGTTTTCAGAATTTTTATTTTAAATATGTTCAAAGTAATTGCCGTTCACAATAATACATTTGACCATTCTCTCCTTCCATAGTTTAAAAGCGTTCAGCCAGCTGTCTTTAGGAATACTATCAAAATAAGACTTAACAGCGATATCAGTCTCTTCTTCTGACTGGAACCTTTTCCCTCGCAAATGTTTTTTGAGCTCAAAAAATAGCCTGAAGTCACACATTGCCAAATCTGGCGAGTAAGGAGGATGTTCTATAACTTTGATTTTGTTTTCAGCTAAATACTGAAGAGTTATAGCTGCTGTATGGCTCGATGCATTATCATGATGTAACATGATTCCCTTTCTTGGCACTTTATTGAACACAGTAGGCAAACATTTTTCAACATACCATTTAGCGGTAACTGTTTTCTGCTCTTCTAATTTAATTGTGGCCACCAGACCCGTGCTTCTAAAAAATACTGCGTACATAACTTTCTTCATTGCTCGCTGTTTTTTCACCATCGTAGGGGTTTCCTCATCTTCATGTATCCATATTCGGCTTTCTTGGCGAGTGGGAACATCAAAAAATGGTATGTAGGTTTCATCACCAGTAACAATTTTACTAATAATTTGATGACCTCCAGCATTCAACATATCTAAAGTTTGTTGGCAAATTCTAACACGTTCTGCTTTTTGTATGTCTGTCAGATGATGGGGTACAAACCGACTTACAACATTTTTCAAATGTAAATGTTCGTGCAATATTGATCTCACTTGCGAGGATCCAATCTTCAGTTTGGACTCTATCATGGCATAGGTAATTCGGTTGTCCTCTTCCACCATCTTGTTCACTGCAGCAATATTTTCGGGGTTAACAGCAGTTAAAGGCGGGCCGGCTCCTTTTCTGTGTACAACCGAGTTGCAACCTCGTTCAAATTCTTTATACCACCTATAAACCGTAGCTAATGATGGTGCGAGATCCCCAAACGCCGATTTCAAACTTTCCTCACACTCATACGCGCTCAAGCCTTTCTTGAAATCATAGTAAATCATTATCCGAAAGTTCTCTCGTGACAATTCCATTTTTTCGATAACAGAAGCTTATGCAGTTGGTTATTTCTCAAACACTATTCAACCGAATTTCACAAACTAAACTGACATTGACAGATAAAAGAATGCACTATTTAATAAACAACAATTTGTTTTGCATGGTTAACTAGATTTTTCTATTCTCAATAATTGTAGCTTGGCCCTCGTAATTCCATTCATAGTCAAAGAGTAAAATCCGTTTTAAAAGACATAAATTTATACGATAAAATTTAATTTTTACATATGATCCAAATCCATGTATAATAATCTCTAATAACCCTAGGGGTTGATGAGATTTAAAATTTGTAAATAATAAATACTAATAAATAAATCATTATAAAATTGTTTTCAACTATTTTTTATGAATTAGAAGATACAGGATAATAAAATGTTAAATCGTAATCTACATTTCAAATATATTTTGGTATAAGAGAGAAGCTGCTTCACTATTAATATACTAGAACTTATGCAAATAAACGTAAACGAATTTTTAAATGGAAATGGAAACTGCTTTCTAGATTATGTACACAAAACAAAATATTTAAAATTCTAAAAAAGCATCCTCGTTAGTTCTTTTATTTGTAGAAATGTTATTAAACGTGTAATGCTTAAAAGCTGTTGAATGACCTACTTGTTTTTTTCACTTTTAAGTAGAAACCGAAAACTACATATTTTTACGGAAAGAAGGTTGAATTTAACATAATTTTCAAGAATAGGGCTGCAAAATTAACTTTGTTAATTTTTGTTAATTTCTACCTTCTGGAGAGTATACAATGTTTGTTAAGGGATGAAATGCACATAAGTGCAGGGGGAGGGTTCATTTTCATGCCGTAAATTTAGCAAGGAAGGGCAAAATCCTTTAACAATGTATTTAAATTTCTCATGGAATATTTGTTTAAACAACTTCCTGTTATACATTCAACTTATGTTATTTCCGCACTTCTTTTCTTTTTTATCAGTCGCCTATCCCTTCCTTTTCGTACTCATTGGATTACCAATTTGTTACATTCTGAACATAACACACACCGTAACTGCATTCCTTTTTTCATATTATTTTTTCTTGTTTGTAATCTTTTAATTCTTCTGCTAACAGAATATGAGCATAAATCTCACATATTCTTGAAGCCGCAAACGGACTTTAAAATATATCAAGTACGTATAGCATTAACAATTTGTTTTCGTACAATATGTAAATTGCAACGAACCTTTTCAAACATTCGTAGAATAGTTATCAATAAAATACAATTTTGTACCTCTACCATCTTAGGAATTTAAACAAATATTAACAGATTTCTTTGAACAGCATGTATGTAAATATTAAAAAATATTTAAGGTTACCATTGTTACAACAATTTTACACTGACCAGTGTTTGTGGTCAGCAAAATCTTAATTGATTACTTATATATTAATAGCATTTACAATTTAAAAAAGTGCATTTAATCGTAGTTTTCATTGTGTTTAATTTACCCCTAAAGGATTTGGCAAAAATTCTTCTGGCCTATCCATGTTCGATTTTTTTTAGAATATGACATTAAAAACATCACTAACTTTCATTTTATACTTTCCCATCATTTTAAAAAACTTTGGACGTCCAGAAAATTTGTTTTTTAATGACATTGCATTCAGTTAAAAGATATCTTCTTTAGAGTGCTTTATCTCTTACGAGATGTAGCGATCTTCTCTCCTATGCCTGTGTTGCGCGTTTAAAGTGTCACAGACATAGAGGACTACAGTTTAGCGTGGGCTCCAAACTACGGGAAGTGTAAACTCTTCTATTCCAGAGAAGATTTACTAGGCAGAATACCTCGCTAGTTTGCAATGCCTTGCGAGGGAGAACGGCTGTTAAAAATCCGATGATCCGGTACTGGGAATTGAACCCAAGACCTTCAGCTTAGAAGTCTAACGCGCTTCAACAAGATATGCGAGTTACAAAGAAATATACATTTTTAAAGAGGACTTTTATGTTTCAGTTACTCCAAAATATCTATTTCCTGAAAGTTTTACAGTGCACCTCCATGCTGTGATTATGGGAAAATAGAAACTAACAAAGCTTTTAATTTGCTTTTTACAATAACGTGTTATGAAATAAATTATATTTGACCGTTTCTTGCAGTTTTTAATATCTAAAAAATATAGGTTTTTAGTAAATTTTGTATACACTTCCAGTACTGCAGTGTTTGCAAACAATAACAAAGTTTCACATCTTTATCGAGCGCTATTACAATCTTGGGTAGGCCTTAATTATTAAACTTAAAAATTGCTGAAATTAGGGACAGTAAAAATTTGTGAGGTAATTTAAGGAAAATTTTCAGAATTATAAATAAAGACATAGAGATTAAATTTAACTCAATTTAACAAAAATGTTAACTAATTTAATTGAATAATACTAAAATTATCACAGTTCCTCTACAACGATGCAGATAGCAATAAAAAAAGGCAGTGCTGTATAAGCTGCGTATCCAACTAGTAAAACAATAAACCGTGGCTACTTGTATATAAAATAAAAACATCATATATAGTACAATGGCTAGGGAAATCGGTCGTAAACAAGTATAATGGGAATCAACTGAAGCCGCAGAAGAAGTGGGCATTGTAAAGTAGTAAATCGCTTCCTCACGCCTTCAGTTTATGACGTGGTTCGGTGAAATGTAAAATACGTATGAGCCGGTTCGTGTAAACTACATTATTATAGGTCGCTATCGATTACAGACTGTTGTAATCGCTTATTACAGGCTGATGTACACTAGCAAATCATCAAACGAAATAACACAGCAAACGATTAATGGTTAGAGCGATTAGTAAACTAAACTAGTTGAATATATTTTGGGGTAATTTACATGCCTAAAGAACTATTATCTAACTTTAAAGTAATTTAAGTAGAAATAATTGAATATCCTAAGAGTTATAAACAATGAAAGTTATCCTAATGTAAAACTTACTGTAACAAGAGGATCGGCGCTATATTATTTAGACGGCTCTGTTTCTTGTACAACTTTTTCTGCTGTAATCATTGTAACACGCATACTTGCAATTCAATTGGGTGGAAAGCTATACTATTATTTTGTTCCATGGGTTTGCGAAATGCGTAGCGGTACCTTAACTTTACTTAGTGAATCTCAAAATAATGTTGAACTTCCAACCTGCGTTAGAAGTTGAATTTTATTAATAGAGTCTGTTTAAAAAAATTGATTATTTAATTAAAAATTACTATGCTTATTATTTTCCGAATGTTCAATAGAATTTAACCCTTGAATTTCGTAATTATGGGTTGCAACGTATTTTGAAACCCCCCGCAAGCGCCTGCATACTTCTTTATTTCTCTATTTAAAAAATACAATGGGGCTCAAAGTCAATATATTTTATATTATCGTAATTTCGTATTTTATATTAATATTTTAATTATGTTTATATAACTCAAAAACAAGTGTAAAACTCTATTCGTTTTCAAAGTCTCTGTTAAAATTCTGTCTTAATTTTTTTTTCAAGCTATTAGGAGAAACAGTCCTTAAGTCCTTACGTTTAAACCTTCTTACTGTATACAATTAATAACAAATTTTATTTCATTTTTAAAAAGCTGAGGTGGCTCAGTGGTAAGACAGCGAGGCTTTGGATGTAATAGTCGGAACGCTTCCCGGTTCGAATCACTCCATGGTCGAAAATTTCTCTAATTCCCTGGATGGTCGGTACTGGGTCCTGGTCTCCATCTGCCATTGGGGATCAAATTAATGGCACTCCTTGTATTACGGTCGCATTCGAGGAGTAACAAAACCATAAACAAAAACGTCCACACATTAGGCGAGTCAAGTACGGTTTCGCACTAACACGGTAACCCGCAGGGTCGGACGCTAGTGTGCATAGCACAAACTAGCTTAGCTTTGCCTCACACCCTCCCGACAATGCGCAAGCGGTACAAACGAGGATCACGATTATGAAGATGATGATTTATTTCATTTTTAAAGAAAATATAATAATACATCTTACTTTTCAGAACTAAACTGGAAAGAACGCCCTCTGGTGTTATAGCTGAGATATTTCAACGATGAAGGTCTAGAGTTGAAGTCGAAGTCGAAGTAACGGAACTTCTGATTTTTAACGGCCGTTCTCCCTAGCAACGCAATGGTAAACCAGTAAAATATTCTGCCACGTTAAACTATGGGTCCTATATGTCTATATTTAAAAACGCGCAACACATCAACGCGTGTTTGAAAACGCTTCATTACGACAATCTATTGATTACATAGACAAACCTAATTGGTTAACAAATTGTATGATTACGTATTATTATTAGTTCTAGCTACTAGTTAGTATTTGTGTGACATATAGAATTTTAAAAAGATATGAAAGAAAGTGGTGTGACTTTAGAGGGATGTAATTCTGTAACGACGTTTTGGGCTCATACCCAATGGAACTTTTTTTCCTAAAACAAAATTTTTAAACACTCTCTACGTTGATCAATATATTTAAATCGGCCAATCATTTTTGATGGTCTCTCTCTCTCTCTCTCTCTCTCTATATATATATATATATATATATATATACAGGGTGTCCTTTAAATGCCTTAAAAGCTTCAGGTAGAATTTTTCCTTTATGAATGCTTAATACAAATCTTCAAAAAAAGTAGGTATTTGGAGCTTAGTTTTCTTGTAGGAGAGTGTTAAAGTTCATATCTTTAAAACAGAATTTCATGGAAACAATAACGAGAACTTTAATGTTACACGTATCTGCCGATAAGTGACTGACTGCCACTTGATTATGTAAAGATTAATATTGAGTTGACGCTCTAGTTGCTCTTCTGGAAGTACTGTTAAAATGATAAATTTCGTAAATACTACATTTGACAACAGTGCAAGGCCATGGTATTGTGATGAAAAGTAGAAAATTTGTTTTTCGACATTTGTCAAAATGCTTCATGTAATGTCGGCCTACTAATTAAATTCTCCATAAATGCAAAGACATCGTCAACGTTGCCAAGTATAATATTCTTTAAGTGTCTCGTGTGAGGAAACTAAGCACTATAGGAAGTTCGTGTTAGTGTTTTTGAGGACTGTATTTCTTACAGAAGAGTGCTACCTGAAGCTTTTAAGGTATTTAAAGGACACCGTGTATATATATATATATATATATATAACTATTTAATGTTGTAATGTTATACTTAAACTTCCTTTTATGGATCACATTGGTCATATTTGTGTAACTTCAACAAAAATCGATATTCAATAAACGACGTGATAATGGTATTATAAACACATTGAAATTACATGAAATTTACTTTATATGTTGATATATTTAGCAAATAAATGATGCAAGCAAATATTATTCTATTTAATACATCCCGCAAGATTTAGTACTATACTAGGAAGTAAAGCTAGTTCTAACGAAGCTCTTTCATACGTTTTATTTTAGTTAGATATTCCCATAATTAACAAAATGCAGTCGACGATACTAGCACGTACTAAAAATCCTGCAATTAATACTTCTAACTGTTAAAAGCAGTATTTACTAATGTATCCCTTCTTCTGTCTTAGACCTTTATTGATTCTTTAAATGTTTCCTAGTATGTCTATCGTTAGAATTAGATATTAGTTATCACTAGTTGTCTGGGGTAAAAAGTAACTTGCAAGTATGTGCTTGATTTTGCAATAACACCTTTAACTGACGCATTTCATGAAGAACTACTTTGGCTAGTGTAAATACATTAACTTCAAATCTTTTTTCGGTTATAACTGAATTTTACTACTGTAAACAGTTAATTCTAAAAGTAACTAGTTACAGTTAGTCCTTTTTTAGGAAAGCGGCTTGTTGTTTTTATTTTTACATTCCAAGTTGAGAATACCAGGGCAGCCTTTTAAGTTATTACAAAAACTAGGAAAAAAAACATTTTTTTTAACAAACTGTTTCATTGTTCTTCAAAATAGTCGGCTTTAAGATTTATACACTTTTGCATGCGTTCAAACAAATTCAGAAAACATTTTTTCCGCTCTGAATCTGGTATCTCAAAGACATGGTTTTGCAAGGCTTCAACAGCTTCTTGGGGGATAAAAATCGCTGTCCACGCATTTTTTGGTTGATATTCGGGAACACAAAAAAGTCGCTAGGCGATAAATCAGGGAAATATGGGCAATAAGACATTAATTCAACGTTTTACTCCTTCAAACAATCAATTGTTTGACATGCTGTGAAAGAACTAGCATTATCATGATGAAGAATGATGCGACGTTTTCGGTTGTTTTTCCTGATTTCGTCGATGACTTCTGGCAAACAAATTGTTGTATACCATTTAGCGTTAACTGTTCCTCGATTCTCTAAAGGGATGGTTGCGACATGTCCAGTACAACCGAAGAAACAAGCGATCATTTTCTTTGAAGTGCTTCGTGAACGAACAACTTTTGTGGGATTCGGTTCATCTTGGAACACCTAAACAGTGGATTGTTGCTTAGTTTGCGGTTCATACGAATATATCCAAGTTTCGTCACCTGTTACGATGTTGTACACGGATTTTGCAGTTCCCGTGTCGAATATTTTGAGTAGTTCCTTACAACAATTAACACAAGCCTTTTTTTAAGCTTCGGTCAAATTATGCGGATCCATCGGGAACAGATATTTTTCACAGCTAAATGTTCATGCAAAATCGAATGTACTGCAGTCTTCGATATGCCTAAGGACGCCTCCATCTCATTGTAAGACACATGCCGATCTTCTTCACGTTGCGCGTAAAACTTTCATTTTTTTCACAAAATTGCTTTTTTTAAACGCTCACTGTAAACAAGCTACTCGGTCAATTTCTAAGCTGCCACTGTTTTCACAATAAAAAATGCCAAATTTTACGAAAATAGTAATGACACATCTCATAGTTCCTAGAGGTCGATTTTAAAAACTTGAAAGGCTGCCCTTGTACACTAATCTTACGTGTCTTGGTTCTCCGATGTTGCCAGTTCTAGACTGTGAGTGAAAGTCTAGAACTGGCAACATCGGAGAACCAAGACTCGTAAGATTAGTGTACAAGGGCAGCCCCTTAAGTTTTTACAATCGACCTCTAGGCACTATGAGATGTGTCATGTGACATTCACTCACAGTCTAGAACTAGCAACATCGGAGAACCAAGACCCGTAAGATTAGTGTACAAGGGCAACCTTTCAAGTTTTTAAAATCCATTACTATTTTCGTCAACTTAAATAAATAAAACCAGCAGTGGTCAGCAAATCTTCTCATCAATCTTAGGTATTGTTGTAATACTAAAATACCACGGTTACATGTGATCCTGATGGATATTAAATATTTAAATTTTCTTTCTGCCCTCATAACAAATTAATTCGTAATTAAGTACTGATTGGTTCAGGTAGATAAGTATTTTTAAAACTGTTATAGCTTTTAAAACTATTTAATTGTAATTCAATATGTAGTAATAAGAAATTATTAGATCATTCATTAACAGATAATAATGGTGACATGGAGAATAGTAACATTGAATAATGAAAAACAAAATAATAAATTAGTATTTACAGTTGTGATGTTTACACTCGTATGTTGTATTTATGTTGTTAATATTAATTCTGAATTCTATTCTAGCTACAACAAATATCTCATATTAATAAAAATGGCATAAGTTCAGTGTTTCTTAATATTAATTTACGATGTAATCACAAAAATGTATTAACATAAGTAAAATGCAGTTTGAGAACCGCTGACAAAAAGGTAGCAGGTAAGACCTCCATGGGCAAGGTATTACCAGATAAACTGTGTGCAAATACAGAAGGAGGATTTATTTCTAGGAAAATATGGCAATACTGTATTCCATAAGAGAATATACTGTACGCTCAACCTGGAATTCACTATAGAGAACATTAAATATCATGTATTCATCACGACTTATTTCTCAAGTTGTGCTTTAGGTTGATAGTTTAAATATCGAAAGGGTTGTTAAAGATATTTTACTTTGATATACATGACGAACACAAACTGTTATTGGTTAATAAATTTACAGTAAAACGTTTACCACAAATGAAAATTATTTGTACAAAATCTACAAATTTGATTGATCCCTAATAAGCCAATCTAATAGTCTAAGAGCCTTGTATATATTTTGTTTTAATGGCAGATATAATTTTCTTTATTTTTAATAACACTTTAGCCAACACAAATAGATATTAACTATTTCTTGCATTTGCGTTAAAGGTAAACGAAATATTTACATGTATTAGCAGATTCACATTTCTTCTTTACAACGCTTGTAAATGTAAAAGGTAAATCAAAGTAGCATAGGAATGTATATCCTATCTAGTCACTGGAAATCACGGTTTTAAAAGAGCAGTAAAAAGTTTTGCTTGCGCCCTGTAAAGTTTTAGTAAATTATCTTAGGAGGCTATAAAATTTGTTTCACAATGTGCTGGATTACTCCTGTATGCTACTTCTTCATATACTGCTCGCTGTGAAACTTAAAGCATGCTAATGCATTGAGCTGTATAGGTTAATCATTTGTGCAAGAAAAATATCTAAACTTATTACGCACGTGTAAAAACCTATTACCGTTAGTGGCAATACGTAGAGCTTCTGTGAATAAATAAAATCAAATTCCTGCTCTTGCGTAACATAAATAACAAAACCATGCTAATAAGTGGTTAGACTTATCAAATAAAAAAAGCACAAAGTGTAATTTAGGGGAGAGTTTTACCTATAATTAATTCAAGTTCATATATCTAACAAACACATAACGTAAACCGCGGTGTGTAATTATATACACGCCATGATGTGCAGCCCATTCTATTAAAATTAAGTACTACGTGAGCGTGCAACTTGCTAACAATGCTGTTCTTGTATATTATATATTTAAGAATTACAAGACGTTATGGTAACGTAGGGGAAGATTTATTTAGATGAAGTGTTGGTATATAAAACAGGCGGGAATATTGGAACAGCTATCAGAGTTCGCATCAGCCTCCAAGCAACCGGCAATTGGAACAAAAAGTAATTCACGTCGTATCTTCTCAACTCCATTCCATACTACTTCCTAATATACGTCAACGAAGTGTATCTGCCGTACGTTCATATGGGGCTTTAACGCAAGCAAAAGCTAGCTGAATAATAAAATAACAAACAGACGCTGCCAACACTTGTCCGCTGATTTAGTTCTGAACTGGGCGTGGATTTTTCGTCGACTAAATTGTTGGCCCAATTATTTTTCGATATAACGAGACTTATAAAAACACATGCATTTGTTCTTGTTAAATTTGGGCGTCATGTGGAATAAATGACTTTTTAACGGCTTGTTGTTCATCGGAAGTGTCTCTACAAATTACATAAACTCCTAAATATAGGGCTTCGTGTAATCACCTTCGAAAAACTAAGAACCAGCCAAACGCACTTTTTACCAGTGTTATTATTATGTCATGTGCCAATGCGTATATTTATGTAGTGTAGTCAGAAAGTAAGACAAAAAGACACTGTGGTTGTAAATGTACTTTTAACTTTACGGTAGCGGGTAGCCGTCGCCTATTAAGTAGATATTAACTAATGCAGTTGCTACAAAAAATTAAAAACGGTTCGCCTAGAGTATCCATACTTCAAACTGACTTCATACGAAAGTTTACAGTGTGTCACAAATTCGAAGATTACTATTCGAATTACAGAAACAGTCATACAACTTTGGTTAAATGGGAAAATTTTTGGTGCTACTTCATCGATATTTTTGTCTTTCCTAAGTAAAGCGCAGTCAACTTGTTATAATCAATAAATTGATTGATTGATTATAAAAGAAAAACTATAACCGTATAATTTACAACCTATATTTCTTACAAAATAATACCAATAGAGTATGTTTGTTAATTATAAATAATGTTAATTATATGGAAGTAAAGAATAAAAATGACCTTCTACTGTAAGTATTTATTATTTAAAAGTAGCTTTTGCTATAGCATTTCGAACTTCACTAATATGGACTAGTATCAGGTTCCTCTAAATTAGGCTTACAAGCTTACATTTTAACACGGTTACAATGCGGTGCTCGGAAATCACAGAATCACATCGGAATACAAGTGAATCGCATTTGAAATTTGTACCCATTTTTCTTCATACAATGTATACCTGCTATCAGTTTCCAATGCTCCTCATTTTTTCTTAGTAGTTCAAATCAATTGTCGTCTTCTTTTCCTTAGATTAGGTTTCTTGATTTGCGTTTTACTGAATTGTGTGGATTCTGAACCTGATGACCACCTGTCTCATGATCTTTTGGAAGTCTTTTTCTGCTAGTCTAGAGCTACCTGGCTCCCTCCAAGTCTTTTGTTACCAGCGTTTTCGCATCCATTCTCGTAATGTGTTAGTTCTAACGCCTTCTTCTTTCTCGCCCCCATATTATGACGTCCTGGATGTTACATTGTTGTCTGTTGTGTCGATTCACAATGCGATCGCGTCTTGTCTTTTTTATTATTTATCAAGAGTCTAATTTTAGACGTTCTTAATGTTTGCTTTGCCCTGCAGTTGTCAGCTCTGCTTTCAATTGTGTAAGTCAATATCCGATCAATATTCTATTTTTGCAGTCTATTCTAAGATGTTTTCATTATTATATCTGTTAGCGGGCCTCAGGCGGTGGCTGCTTTCTATACTTGGCTGGTCGATTCTCAGTAGAGTTTGCGGTCGCTTGATATATCTGCCCCTAGCTAGTTGTATATATTAGTGTTTGTTCTATAATTTCACTGTTGATCTCAAATTTACACCTCACAGGTTATTTTGAGATGTATAAGCACTTCGTTTTTTAGCTGAAATAGCCAAAATAGTTCTAAGCCGTGATGTTGAATTTATGAAAATTCTTTGTAGGTTATCCTCATTATTAGCAATTAAAACTGCGTCGGCTGTGTAGCAAACTCTATTCAAATTGTGTCCGCCTACTTTGTATCCTTGCACATTGTTCTTAACCTTTTTATCAGTTTTTTCAGCACCAGCTTGAACACCAATGGGCTTAAACTCCTTGTCTAATTCTGGTGCCCTTTGGGAAATTTTATATCAGTTTACCGCTTGTTCTAATGTTCATAGGACAGCTCAAATTAAGTTTTTCTATTCTGAGTGGCACATTCTTCTTTTAGTATGTTATCCCATTGGACCATCTTGCTCTATCGAAGGCATTGATCAAGCCCACGAAGCATAAGAAATCTTAAAAGTTGTGTTCGACAGTTTTATGGGAAATTTCATGAATAACGTACATATGTGTCTTGTGTAGTGGATGGATTTTTTCTAACCCTTGTTTTTCTTCATTAACCGACACCAGGCCGTACCTGGGAGATATTTGATAAGAAATTGAACTTGAAAAACCACATCAAAACAAACATTATAAATCAAGTGTGACCTTTTGGCAGTGTCGTTGCTCAATGAGCAAACTTTGGTGCCATCACCAAAGACTATCCTCTGGGTATACACTGCTTCAATCAGACCCATGGTTTGCTACGGAGCTGTAGTCTGGTGGCCCAGAATCAGGCAAGCTGCTACGGCAAACGAGATCTCACACATCCAGAGACTGGCTTGTTTGAGTTCCACGGGTGCGATGTGTCCCTTACCAACTGCAGCCCTAGAGGTCGCTCTTGGCTTCCCTCCCCTGGACATCTATTTGGAGGAGGAGGCAATGATAAAGGCACCGGAGCGAGGCACCACAGTATCCTGAAAAGACTGTCCGTAGGACGCCTCTTCCTTAGGCAGTTGTAGACTATTTCCAGCCCAAATGCATCTTCAAGTAGCACTTCAGTTTCCCCGCGGACACCTAAGTTGCAACCGAAGCTGACATATCCATCTTCACTCACGAATCCAAAACAGCAGAAGGCACAGGAGCAGGTATCATCTCGGAAGATCTGGACATACGCGAAAGCATAACACTAGGAAAACTCACGACCGTCTTTCAAGCGGAAGTGATGTCTATAATGCGGGGCGCAAGTAAAATTGTGGAGCATGGTAGCCAAAATACAACAACTAGAATAGCCAGCGATAGTAGGGCGGCCCTACTGGCACTAAACAAATCCAAAACTATCTCAGGTACTTGAGTGATACGCTGGAGCTAGCATATAGCAATAATGTCCTAAGAACTCACCTGGGTAAAAACGCTAGTAGGAATATATGGCAATGAGTAGGCTGATGCACTGGCGAGATAAGGCTCGGAACAAACATTTTGGGGTCTCAAACCAGCAGTTGCGCCCTCGTCTACCCTGCTATATAGCATTATTAATCAAGAAATCCAAAGACCCCACTGCAACAGATGGGTCAAAACAAAACAATTCCGACATGCATGGATGGAAATCACAGTTCGCTCACAAAAATGGTAAGATTTTGCGCAGGTCTGCCACGGAGAAAACTACACCTTATCGCAAAAATACTCCCCGGGCACTGCTAACCAAATATGCACATGCACAGGATGGCACTAGTTGATGACTACTAGAGGACGAGACGGCCGAACATCTTCTGTGCGACTGCCCTGGACTCGAATATATTAAACCCATGTTTGGAGAATTTAGGCCCGACATGGCTAAGATTCGCAACACCAATCTGGTAAGTATCCTCAAGTTCATCGAAAGGTTGGGGGAGGGAGGGGCTTGAATGAGAAAACTACTATGGAAGTAGCACAAATCTTTTGGAGGCGTAAGTGCACGTGAACTTGTTAACCCTCTCCTCTTGATCCAGAATCCAGAAATACAATATAAAAATATAGTAATCACTTTAAGACTTTCACCGATGAAGGTGGATCAGTGGTAGAGTGTTTACCTGTGATTCGGGAGGTTTTGAGTTTGAACCGCTAAACCGTCTGTCCTAACTCAGGTTGTTTGTGGTTTTCCTGGGTCATACAAGTAAAGGCTGGGACAGTATTATCCACGAAATTCCATTATCCAATTTTCCTCATTTTTCCTATTCGTACATTCCCATTAGTAACTGAAGAGGGGTTTAGGGTTCCGGTGCGGAACCTGACTGACTCCTGTAGCGGCCCACCCCCGTGTGGGGAATGCACCTACGTTGATTTTCCTCTTCCTTTAAGACTTTCATTTACTCTTTGAATTTCGTCAGATACTGTATTCAGGAATATCGAAACTGGCATACAGAGTAGTGACAAAAGGCGCTATAAAAACTGAATAACTCATAGATGTTGACTAATAAATGCGACAGGAAGGACTAACCAGCGCAATTCGTAGATCTGTGCAATAGATAACCCATGGAACACCATACATAACATCATAACTAATCAAAAATAAAAAAACATATTTCTTTTAATTACGCTTAATTTTACTGTATATTTAAGAAGGAAAAAGAAAACTAACAAATTCCCTGCCAAAATATGTAAGTCGGTCATGAAGAACAAGAACTAAATTAACTTACTTTAAATTTAAATTATATAATGGTAAATCATGGAGTTTTTTATCGAAATTTACTTTAGATCATTTTTGTAATAATACGTAATATCTTTTCTAACTGCTATTAGCGATTAATTAAAATTACTGGTGTGCTGCTGTTCTACTGCTGCTACTGCTGCTGCTATTACATCGACGGGGCAGTGAGTTGCTAAAAAATATTTGAAAGTAATACGTATAGAGATATTTCCAATATTTATACATTAATTTTAAATATTATTTCTTCATATAATATAGACAATTTTGAAAATGTTTGATTGCTTATACACCGACAAGTACATCATAAAACACAAATATTTATTGGAATGTTATTGGCTATTACTTCCATTTTACGGTGAAAGACTTACACTCTAAATTTAATTATGTGAGAAATTCTTTTAGATCATTATTCACATTCAGTTCGGCTCTCAATAACTGATAATTTATTCTTGGCCTTTTATAACTTCCGTGAATGCAGAAAAGGAAAAGTATGTTAAAGCCTCATAAACATTTCTGCCCTTCAGAAGCAATTGTGAAAAATTGCAATCGCACCGATTTTCGTAACCTACTTAGAAAATATATGCTAAAATCGATTCCATAACCATTACCTTGCTTAACAGCTACTTTCTATTCATTAACGGAACGCGAACTACATAAGCAACTATGTAAAATATAATCCCGTTACTTATCGAGCAAGGTGGTGTCTGCAACCTTTTAGGAATCTTCAAAATATCCAATTTAATGAAAGGTTATTCGAAATCGACTTAGCAGCGATAAATGTTAAACTGCTGATAGTAAGATAACGTTAAAAATTCAAACCTCAATCTGTTGTCGAATACCGCACGAGACTAAATTCTAAATATTCAGAATTCTAAGTTTAGAATAAGATGTTTTCGCTTCAACTTCAAATACAGTTGCGTACTCTTTAACGATAACAGTTTGACAATTTACATAAAGTTGGAAGAATCTAAATATTTTTATCTAAAACCTTAAGGTTAAGTATGTATTTAGCTCATTTATTCTAAATGCGCAGTTTTCCAAAAGAAAAACCCATGGTTTTGTTCATATTCTGAACTACTGAAACAGTAAACACTGATACAAAAAATATACTCTGATAAACAGAGATAGTTTAAAGTGTGGGAAAGCACAAGCTTAGTTCCATGTTCTCAGTTTCCCATGCGTCGACATGGTACTCTACCTGCAGTTCCAGATATGACGCGCAACAACGGAATGTCAGTACCTCCGAAAATAGAGATTCGGTTAAATAAGACAAAATTTGGAGGGTGCCACAACTAATAACCGTGACTTGTTCAGGTTTCGAAATAATTAAATTTTCTACGAATATAATTTATGTTTTGCATTTTACGTTACTGGTACACAAAAAGGTCAAAGAAAAAAATTCAAGTTTACTATATTTCAGAAATATAGTGTTAAAAAGTAGCACCACTACTGCAGCTAGCTAACTGCATGTGGCTTTCTAGAGTAACGCCCTACTTGCCGTAATAAATATTTTGGTTGTGAGCTACAAGAAAATAGTAGCATAGCAGAACTTCGAAAAGATATTTTACCACTACATAATTTACAAGAACTATCGAATACATACCTTTTCAATATAAACTCATCCGCAAAAAATAACAGGTCACTTTACAATAGTTTAAAAAACATCCTGTTACGGTCCAAAAAAGATTCACGTTACGGCGCCAAATTTGTTACGGTCCAAACGCGCTTTTCTTGGACCCGCAAACAAAAAAAGATGGTAAAGGCCAGCGGCTTGCTCAGAGGAGTAGGGAGAGTTCGTAAAATTGCTTATCGAGAAAATCGCGGAAGGTCGAGAAACCAGCAGCTCACGTGAATGGAACCTACCTTTAATTGTGCCTTCACCTGTATAATTAAAGCTTGCAAAATTTTTACATAAACACATACAGAGTACACATAAATAAAAGAGGCAGTAAATTTTAACACATATAA